>CAJQZJ010031946.1:3521088-3534831 GCA_907164525.1 Lophiomys imhausi
CAGTTCTGCTCCCCTCAGCCACAGTGTCTCCACAGTTCTGCTCCCCTAAGTCAGCACTCAATAACAGTAAAATGCTTCAGGATTTTTCTTTTTCTTTCTTTTATTTTTTCTTTTTCTTTTTTTTTTGTGTGTTTTTTTTTGTTTTGTTTTGTTTACAAGACAGGATTTCTCTGTGTAATAGTTCTGTCTGTCCTGGACTCTCTTTGTAGACCAGGCTGGCTTCAAGCTCACAGAGATCCACCTGCCTCTGCCTCCCCAGTGCTGGGATTAAAGGTATGTGCTACCACACTCAACAGGATTTTTTTAACAAAAATTTCTAAAAACTTGTAAAAATTAGACACCATTTACTCGAAAACAAAATAAAGTCACATAAAATAAAGAGCCACAGTGACTATTTCCAGAAATTGATTATTTTCTCTTTCATAACAAACCAAATTCTAATACTTTTTCCATTAATCCATTGGGCCTTGGGCTCAATAATTTGGCTAGACTGCCTGCCAGGCCCAGGGTCCTCCTGGTTTTCCCTCAGGACTGGTACACACCACTTTCTGTAGTTTCTTAGGCTCAAGTATTAGTTTTCCATATTTAAAGATTATTAAATTTTCCTGTTAAACAAGACAATGCATTTACTTACTGCAAAAGAATTTAACGCCACATGATGACTGTCTAAATCTGTTTAAATCATTGAAGAGGTCTACTTTGACAACAACATTGATTTCTCCACGGATACCTACAGATTTAAAAAGAAAATCAAGTTTCTAAGTTGAGCAAATATTCAATACAATCATGATGCAATTACTGATCTTCAGGTGATATACTGTCATAAGAATAAGGCTAGCTTAGCTTCCTAGAGAGTCTCCCTTCCAGCAGCCCCTTGGTACACTAAAGGTGAGCGTGAGACAGCCTGAGAGAGGTATTTTGTCCTCTGTTACTTAACGGTTCATCCACGTGAGCCCAGACCACCTGAAAGAGTGCCATTTTAACAAATGATGGCAGACGTGGAAAGACTTGATGATTCCTAGGAAATGACCCACTAAATGCTCAGTGTGCTCACATCAACTCAGTGAGGGCATTCCTGCAACTGCATTATCCTTTTTTTAAGAAGAAATTAGTATTTAATTAGAGTTTACTCATTTACATAGTGTCGGAAACTAACAAGTGAAAGGGCAAGAATCACAAGTCAGTTCTTTACGATACCAATGACACACTCCTAATCCATGTACGACTCTGATTTAACATGAGAAGTTTATCCATGGTGCTTTCAGAACAAGCTACAATAAAAACAAACGGCCTAGCCCTACTGCTAAACATTTACTAAATATCTTTACTTCACTGTCTTGATCTCTTATCAGCTTGGTACTGATGGAGGAAGGCCTTGTAAGAAAAGCCTTTAGTAATTTACTGAAACAAGAAGAGCTATTTCAAACTCAGAGCCCATACTAAGCCAATCATAAACAATCTTTAGTGTCTAATGCTGGGAAACTAGCCGGGCAGTGGTGGCACACATGGGAGGCAGAGGCAGGTGGATCTCTGAGTTCAAAGCCAGCCTGGTCTACAGAGTAAGTTCTAAGACAGCTAAGACTAAACAGAAAAACCCTGTCTCAAAAAAACAAAAGGAAACAAAATGTTGGGAAACTATTTCGTGCACATAGTTGTTTATTGCTTTTGATTCAGATCCATAATCAGCTCTTCAGCATCACTGACTGGCTAGTAAGCTCCAAGGTTTCCTGTCTCTACCTCTCCACAGTTCTGAGATTACAGAAGGTGCCATGTTTTTCCACGGGTGCTAGGGATCTGAACTCATGTTCTTGCTCTTGTACAGCAATCCCTTTGATGACTAAGCCATCTCCCCACCACTCCTCTCTTTAAGACAGTCTCTGACTGGTCCTTGGTACTGATTTCACTAGACTGTCTGCAGGCCCAGGGTCCTCCGGTCACTCCCTCAGGACTAGTACACTGTGCATTCCATAGTTTCTGAGGCTCAAACTCAGGTCCTCACACCTCTACAGTGAGCATATTGCCAAGTTACACTCTGGAGTACTTTGGGTGGTTGCTTGGTTGGTCAGTTGGTTTGTTTTTTTTGTTGTTGTTTTGGGTTTTTTTGTTTGTTTGTTTTTTTGGTTTTTTGAGACAGGGTTTCTCTGTGTAATGCTCCTGGCTGTCCTGGACTCACTTTGTAGACCAGGCTGGCCTCGAACTCACAGAGATCCACCTGCCTCTGCCTCTCGAGTGCTGGGATTAAAGGCGTGCACCACCATGCCCGGCTGGTTTGGTTTTTTTGAGACAGGGTTTCTCTGTGTAGCCCTGGCTGTCCTGAACTCAGTTTGTCAACCAGGATGTATGGCCTTGGACTCACAGAGATCTGCCTGCCTCTGCCTCCTGAGCACAAGGATTAAAGGCGTACGCCACCACGTCCAGTTGGAGTGTATTTTTTTAACTTGCTACATAGCATTTGATTGCATTTATTTCCAGACTATGAAGATAATATATATAACGATAATTATAGAAAACAAGGTGAGGGAGGAAAGAGAATCAGTTATAATCCAGAAATGGAACTATGCAAACATAAGCACTTTATCATTCATTCTACCAAATTTCCCAATGATATTACAGATTAAAATTCTTTTATTTCAATAACTTTGACATCATTTTTTATAACATGAATTATGCAACTCATAGTATATCACATTGGTCTACCTGTTCCACTATTTCTTGAAAATGTCTTCATTTTCTTCTGACTGTGAAACTGAGATTTTAATAGGATCTAATCAATTTTAAAATAGCATTTTTCTTTTTTTGGTTTTTCGAGACAGGGTTTCTCTGTATAACAGCCCTGGCTGTCCTGGACTCACTTTGTAGACTAGGCTGGCCTCGAACTCACAAAGATCCGCCTGCCTCTGCCTCCCAAGTGCTGGGATCAAAGGTGTGTGCCACCACCGCCCGGCTAAAATAGCATTTTTCAATGTTTTATAATTTTGAATGTTTGTAACTAATAGGATATAAAGTCACAATGAATTTATATATACCCCTCAGCAAATGTCTTCCTTTATTACCAACATCTCACTTCTTTATTGTCACTACTCTACCCATCTATCAGTGGAACTGCCTGGTCAGAAAAACAACTGCAGAAGAAGCAAGGTTGGGGACATTTGTGTCAGACCTGAGGAGGACATGCCCTCAAATGCAGCTATACAGTTAGAACAGCAAGTCTCGGATTTTTTTTGGTCACAGGACCCCTTTATAACATAAAAATTATTGAGAACTTCAATGAATTTTTATGAAAGTCATTATTTATCAATATATAGCATAATAATTAAGGTTGGCAGTTTTTAAATAATTAATCACTGCTTTATTTATTCATAATAAATGAGCATGAACTTTTTAAATAAAAATAGCTATTTTCTAAAAAAAAAAAAATAGTGACAAGAGTGCACTATGCATTTTTCCAAAACACTCCAATATCCTGTTAATGAGTGTCACTTGTGCTCTGCAATGTGTCATAACTCCTCTAAAACTCCACATACTTGTGAGGAACTGAGTAAAGCCATAAATGATATGAGCACTGTAAGAAAATGGCTCTCAAATCACAAACCCACAACAGCATTTCAGGACTTCAGAGGTTTCTAGACCTACAGACTAGCCTCAAACTCACAATTTTACTACTTAGCCGCCCAGCTATTGGGACTAAAGCCATGTAACACCATTTCTGGAGATGGCTCAGGGGTTAAGAGCACTGCCTAGTGCTCTTCCAAAGGTCCTGAGTTCAATTCCCAGCAACCACATGGTGGCTCACAACCATCCACAATGTGATCTGGTGCCCTCTTCTGGAATGCAGGTGTACATGCAGATAGAGCACTCATATGCATAAAATAAATAAATCTTTAAAAAAAAAAAAAAGAATTCAGTTTTAAACAACAAAGGAACTTGAGGAATTTTTCAGGAAGAAATATCAGCATTAATCAGTTAGAAAACATTCTTTTGGGGGTTGTTTGTTTGTTTCCAGATAGGGTTTCTCTGTGTAACCCTGGCTGTCCTGGAACTCAGGCTGGCCTCAAACTCATAGAGATCTGTATGCCTTTGCCTCCCAAGTGCTGTGATTAAAGGTGTGCACCACCACGCCTGGGTTAGAAAACATATTTTAAAAACATAGAATAACCACTATGTTATTCTGATTTTACTTTCTCTTCTCTTTCTTTTGTCAGTGATAGAGATCATGCCAGAATACAATGCTGGCTAGAAAATGCTTCACCAGAGCCAAACCCTACCCCTCAAGACAGCTTTTAAATAACACATTTACTTCATCTATCATATGGAATCAGCATGTATTTTAACTGTTCAGACAAATGGTGATTCTCTCAGCAACACTTAGCTACTTGTCTATTTCAAGGTGTCTTTTAGAAGTATTATGTTAAAAAGCACAGTGTAGTAAAAGACGAAAGATTTATATGATCTGAAGAGAAACCATATTCTGTAGAATATGGCATTTAAAGATGTTCTCTTAAGATTTGGTATTGAGACACATCAGTTCCTGACAGCATCACCCCATTCTACTCCAAGTAGATGGTGAGCATTGAAGAATCTCCATTTGGAGATGGCTACATTACTGGCAAGACTGTCACTGGGCAAGAGAAATCCCTTGCTTCAACTGTAGACAGAATGCTATCCAAAAGGACAAAACTTGGAAGCAGGTAAATCGACAGCCTAGCTCTGCCAAGACAGGGTAGGCAAGTCCTTCATAATTCCTGCTTTACAATTAATGTCTGTCAGAGATACTGGGCCAGAAGGCTGAAGATAGATGCTCCAATGTATTGAGAGAAACTGGAGACTGTTCAGGCAGCCAGTTGTCTGTCATTTCTTAGTTTTGGAAGCTGTTTGCTCTGTACTTCCTGTTTATTCAGATATATTTATCCTTCTCAGGTCTCTGATGTGGTTGAAGACTAGATAGTTACAGTCTCACAGTTAAGTTTTAAGTTGTTTAGGAATTAAAAGGATGTTCTAGGTCTATGAAGATTTTTTTAGTTGGTAATGCAAGTTAGGATGGAAACTCAGTTAGGTATAGAACTTTAAACTCATCAAGATAGATAATAGAATATTAATATCAGTTGCCAAATACATATGGACTGAACATTGGGAATATATGTTATACCTTATAATTTTCATAATTGTTACCTAATTGTTCTTACTGTTTTGTATTGTATTTATTGTTATTAAGAAAAAGAGCCTTTTATTGGACTAATGGGTGAGCTCTTGAGGGGAAAAGATACACCTTAAATTATTTTTAAAAGCAGATAGGAGGGTGAGGGGGAAGAGGGTAGGAGGGTGGAACCAGGAGGGGGAGGACGGAGGGAACTGTGATTGAGACGTAACTTGAAGAAATAAATAAATGTAAAAAAAAAGAAAAGCAGGCTGGAGAGATGGCTCAGCGGTTAAGAGCACTGGCTGCTCTTCCAGAGGTCATGAGTTCAATTCCCAGCAACCACATGGTGGCTCACAACCATCCATAATGAAATCTGGTGCCCTCTTCTGGCCTGCAGATATAACTGCAGACAGAACACTGTATACATAATAAATAAATCTTTAAAAAAAAAAAAAAAAAGAAAAGCACATTGTACTGGGGGGAACTGTGACTGAGACGTAACTTGAAGAAATAAATAAATGTAAAAAAAAGAAAAGCACATTGTATTACAAATGTCCTTAGGTAAGCAGAGACCATCAAGGCTGCATTGTGTTTTCTTGCATGGTTGCTCCTTACCATGTATGGTGTCGTAGATTGGGAACCACCCTGAGATGACAGTGGCGGCTTCACTGTACAGCAAGGGGTCGATGTCGATGTACACCTTGCCAATAGCATCATTTGCACTGTAAGTATCGTGGTCAAGAACAGTGATCTGCAGAGGTTCATCCTGCAAATCTTCATCATCCACCTGAAAGTACACCCTGAAATTAAAACCTAAACCTTTGAAATCTGAAGTATCACAAGCTGTACACTGCCAAACCATAAAGGAATCTTAGGGATTTATCTGTAAGAACAGAGGTAGAGAGATCAGCATACACAGTGTGCTAACTAGAGCCAAGCTCTATAAATCAATGGCAGGGCACCTGCCTAGCATACACCACGAGGTCTTGAATGCAATTCCATACGGAAAAAAGTTAAAACTTCCTCAGAATTGTGTGTGTGTGTGTGTGTAAAAATTTTTTGAGACAGTGTCTTTCTTTGAAGTCCTGGCTATCCAAGAACTTGATAGCTAGACCCAGCTGGCCTCTAACTCAGAGATCAACCTGCCTCAGCCTCCCCAATGGTGAGACTAAAGATATGTGTCAACAAGCCTGGCTTCTCAGAAATGTTTTAAATGTTTAGATGTTTCACCTGCATTGCAATGTACCCCACTAAAAGACTACATTTCCCAGAATGTCTGCAAGTGGCTAAGTTATATGCACAACTAGTACCCACAGCTTGGTAAGGTGGGAAACCTCCCTTGGGAACGTTTGGAGAAAAGCTACTTCAAGGAAGAATACTTTAACAACTGAGTCCCTTGGTAGAAAGCTCAGAGAGAGCCAAGGCACTCGAAAATGGTTCTTTTCAGAAACACAGGCACATCCCACATGGAGATCGATAGTAATGGTAGCCATTGTCCAATATGCTGATGTTATAGGTGAATATCTTATTGATTGTGAGCTGAGGCACAAATATAGCAGCAGCTTTTTTTGTTTTGTTTTTCGAGACAGGATTTCTCTGTGTAGCCCTGGCTATTCTTTTTTTTTTTGGTTTTTCGAGACAGGGTTTCTCTGTGTATCCTTGGCTGTCCTGGACTCACTTTGTAGACCAGGCTGGCCTCAAACTCACAGTGATCCGCCTGCCTCTGCCTCCCAAGTGCTGGGATTAAAGGCGTGCGCCACCACCACCCGGCCAAGCCCTGGCTATTCTAGAACATGCTCTGTAGACCAGGCTGGACTTGAACTCACAGAGATCCGCCTGCCTCTGCCTCCCAGGTGCTGGGATTAAAGGCGTGAACCACCACTGCCTGACTTAGCAGAAACTTTTCAATTTGCAGTTTTGCTTCTTTAGCATATGTGGTGGTTTGAATAAGTATGGTCCCCATAAGCACATATATTTGAATGTTTAGTCACCAGAAAGTGGTGTTATTTGAAAAGATTAAAAGGATTAGGTGTGACCATTTTGCAGGAAGTGTGTCACTGTGGGTGGGCTTTGAGGTTTCAGAAGTCCATGCCAGGTGCAGTCTGTAAGTCCTTCTGTGTCTGTTTCTGTCTGTCCCTCTCTACCTGTGGATCTAAATGTAGCACTCAGCTACTTTTCCAGAACTATGCCTACTTCCACCATGATAATAATGGACTAAACTTCTCAATCTGTAAGCAAGACCCCAACTAAAAGCTTTCTTTTATAAGTGTTGCCTTGTTCATGGTGTCTCTTCACAACAACAGAACCGTGACGAAGACAGAAGTTGGTCCCAGGAAGAGATACTGCTGTGACAGGCCTGACCTTGCTGCTTGTTGGCAGAATATGGACTTTAAGACTTAGATTAGGAAAGCAGCTGAATACTTTAAGCAGAGTTTAATGGGTCATACTAGTATGAGCATAGAAGACAGAGGTTTTGAGAGCAATGTAGATTATGATGGCCTGGGACTCAAGAGCCTTCAGAGAAAGAACATTAGTAAGTAGCCTAGAGACAATTCTTGTGTCATTTTGGCAAAGATTGTAGTTGCTTTCTGCCTTTATCAAAAAAAAAAGAAAGAAAGAAATCTGCCAGAGGCAAAATTGAAGATTTTGGGATTAATAGCATTGGCAGAAGAGATTTCAAGACAGCCTGGTACTGAGTCTGTACTGTGATTATTAGTGATCATTCTTATGCAGATCTATAATGAAAAGGAACAAGCTAAGCAAGAAAAAAAGGAGTACCAGGAAGTGTAATGAAGTTAAATCCAGTGCACAGAGATAAAAAGGGCAAAGCCAGGTAGTAGTGGCACACGTCTTTAATCCCAGCACCTGGGAGGAAGAGGAAGGCAGATCTCTATGATTTGATTGAAGCTAGCCTTATCAACAGAGAAAGTTCCAGGACAGCCAGGACTACACAGGAAAACCCTGTCTCGAAAACCTAAAAAAAAAAAAAAAACAGAAAAAAAGTTTAAATAAAGCCCTGATGCTAAATAGAACAAAAGGAGTGGTGACCTCAGGGCAAGACCCCATTTAGCTCAGCTTCCAGCTTGTAAAAAGTAATTCAGAAAAGCTTAAGCAGTGAAGGAAACCATCAAAAAAAGAAAACTGGTAAAAATGCATTTGACAAGGGGGGGGCATGTTCCAGACACAAAAAATATAAGAACTTGTTAGCTTTGGCCAAATGGTTCTGGTTTTAGAGTTAAGGATGCAAGGGTTTGTGGAACCTCCCTCTGCAGCTAAGGAAAGGTGTTAAAGCCAAGTGTGTTTCAGGGGTGTCCCCCGAATGAAGGCCTAGAGGAGTCATAGCATGAAGTTGTGAAGGTGAAGCCTGCATTGTGGTGGAGATCCCCCAAGAGTTGGAGACCCCACAGTCATGGGATAACTGCCAAGGAGAGCTGCAAACTAGGTGTAGAACCAGCCCAAGAGAGAAAAAGAGTGCTGCAGTCAACAAGGCTAAAAGGACTTGGAGAGTACTTCCACATCAGACAAGGAGATGCAGTCTGGAGTTTGGCCAGCTGGTTTTAGGTCTTCTATGATTGAGCATTTCCTCACTATGCTCCCTTTCCACCCTTTTGGAATGGAGATGGATACTCTGTATCATTGTATGTTGAAAGTATGTGATCTGCTTCCACCCCCCCTTTATTTTAACAGGTGTAACAGTTAATAGCTAGCCATGAGTTTCAGAAGAGACTATGAACTTTGCATTTTAAACAGTGTTAAGACTGTGACAACTATGGGAACTTTTAAAATTAGACTGAATGCATTTTTACATTATGATATGGCTACAAGTCTATGGGGGGTTAGGGAGCAGAATGTGGTATTTTGAATAAAAATGGCCCCCATAGGCCCATATATTTGATTGCTTAGTCACCAGGGAGTAGTACTATTTGAAAAGATTAAAAGAATTTCCTTGTTGAAGGAAATGTATCACTGCAGGCAGGGTTTGAGGTTTCAAAAGCACAGGCCAGGCCCAGCCTCTCCCTGTCTGCCTGGATGAGAATGCTGCTCACAGTCACTCTCCAGCACCATGTCCACACCCACCCTGATGTCAATGGACTAACCCTCTGAAACTCTAATCAGCTCCCAGTTAAATGGCTTCTTTTATACTGTTGCCTTGGACATGGTGTCTCTTCACAGCAACAGAACAGTGTCAACAACAACATACCTTTACCACTCATGCCTCTACATTATCTGAAGGATGCAAGTGTCTCAAAATGCCAATATTCAAAGTAAGCATATACCTAACTGATGTAAGAATATCACCCACTTTCACTGGTGCCAGTTTATATTAACATACACAAGACTTCCCTGTATGAATTAGAGCCACCCTGGTGAGCCTCTGAAAGGAAACATACTGAAGAAATGGAAGCTCAAAGTGGGCAGCATAAGTGCAGACATGGGTAAATTAGCAAGTATCAGGAATAAGATTCTGTTTTCTCCAATCTGATTTTAGCATTTCACAGCATCTTGACTCTTGTAGAGTAAGTTTTTTGGCACTAAAGAAGAGATCACAATTCTGCTACTGAAGAAACAAAGCAGTGTGATTTCCTTCCTTCTCTGGTAGATTGGAAGGCTTGCAGAAAACTACAGCATCCTTCAGAAGAGCCAACAGTTGGCTGCACTTCATTCTCTTTCCTTAAAGGACATGGAAGCTACTCTTTATCCAGCTGCACAATGACTACAAAGCAAGGCTCAGAAAAGGAAGCCACAGAAACATTGTCTGTACTACAGAAGGACCACAATAGACCTGTATAGAGGGGAAGCAAACAAGTATGTTGTAAGTAAAAGCTTCTTCACCCTGTCCCCAAAACTTACAAGGGGAGTTGGACATGTCAGTAACTGAGACAACCTATTAAAAATGAATAGGTGCACAAAGAAAAAAGGCAGATACTATCAGGAGATACCTAGAAACATGAAATTAATGTTTTTACAGAGAGCACCCATAAAGAAAACTAACACATCATAGGCATAACAAGAGAGAGTGGATTACGATAGGTAGAGAGTACTCAGGCAGACACCAAACACCTCATGATGCCTAGAAAGGATCACTACTGGACAGAAGACAAAGTGCAGATGGAGAAAGAAGAGGCAGAAAACAGACCTGGAGGATGATATGAGAAATATCTCCTCTAAGTCTTGGAGAAGACCCCCAGGTACATGTCGTCTCAGACATGAGCACTCCCCCAGTCTTGCCCACCCTCTCCTTCCATCCCAGAACCTGCCACTGAGCCAGGCTCTTCTCTACGAAATCTCATCTCCCACTCTTAACTCCTACCCACCTTCACTCACCCTTGACCCCTAGTCAGCCAAACATCCCCAGAGACTCACATCTACATCCAATAACCCAGAGCAACCACAGCCAGTGAGAATTAATCCCTTGTCCTAGTGTGTATCTCACATATAGCAGCTTCTGGTCTTCAGGGTGAGTTCCAGGACAACCAGAGCTACACAGAGAAACCCTGCCTTGAAAAAAAAAAATCAAGAAAATAAAACCTAATGAGAAGAAAGCATGTGCAAGTGGTATATGATAGGAATAAATATTAAAATACAGAGAACATACAAAGCCCTCAGCTCAGTCCCTACCATAAATATGCATATGTATGAATGTGTGTGTGAACATACATACACATGTGTGAGTATATACACAAAGAGCTTCCACAATGCAACAACAAAAACATAAGTAATTACAGTTAAAACAAATGCCAGGGGCTGCACAGAAGCCTCAGTGGTTTAGAGCACTAACTGCCCTTCCAGAGGACACAGGGTTAACTCTCCACACCTCCTGGGTACCATGTACATACATGGTACTCAGCCATATAGGCAGGCAAAACACCGAATAAATAAATAGAATTTGAAAACAAGAAGTCTGTAATCCCAGCACTCTGGAGACAGAGGCAGAAGAACCAGAACTTCAAGGTCATCTTCAACTGCATGATGAGTTATATCATAAGCAAATTCAAAGAAACAGGAAACATCAGAAGTTACAAGGGTCTAGAAACAAAAAAGGAATGGAAATTATGGCTCAAAGAGTAGTTTTTGCTTAGTTTGGAATAAAGGTTTGGAAACACCAGTGCTGTCTGCAAAGCACTGTTGAATGTACTTAACGCTACTGAGGTGTTCCTAAAACGAAGCTGTGCTGAGTGCAGCACCTGACGGGGGACTGAGGCAGAAGGCTCTCCGTCAAGGCTAGCAGAAGATTTGGCCTCAGAATAAAAAATACAAAAGTGGTTAAAAACCAGGCATGGTATACATACATATAATCCTAACACTTCGGAGGTAGAGACAGAAGGATCAAGAGTTCCTGGCCAGTCTTAGCTACATTATAGCTACAAAGTAGTTAAAAGGACAAGTCTTTGTTTCTAAGTCTGTACATTGTTCTTCAGATCTAGTGTATCCTAGAACCCAAAGAAAACAAGAACATAATGCCTATAAGGACACCCATTTTACATCTGCATTAGCATATACTTTAAATATGATGTAATGCTTTAAATGCACAATACTCCTAGTGGACAGAACAGGAAATATTTCCCAGGTATAAAAAGTAACTTAAAGCCGGGCGGTGGTGGCGCACGCCTTTAATCCCAGCACTTGGGAGGCAGAGGCAGGCGGATCTTTGTGAGTTCAAGGCCAGCCTGGTCTACAAAGCGAGTCCAGGACAGCCAGAGATATTCAGAGAAACCCTGTCTCGAAAAACCAAAAAAAAAAAAAAAAAAAAAAAAGTAACTTAAAGGAGAAGGTGCTCTTTGTCATTCCCAGGAAAGGGACCACACCCAAACAACAGAGACTCAACACCTTACCTCAAATTTAAACCACTCTGAGTTCCACTGAGGATTCAGTGACTTGAGGTATACATCTGTCTTAAAGGTTGTATTGCCAAATTTAACCTAAAAAAAAAAAGAAGAAACTATTCAAACATAAGTGTCAAAAATATGAATAAATGTTTTTCTGGGAATGGTGGCACATCCCTTTAATCCCAGCACTCAGAAGGAAGAGGATTCAGATCTCTAAATTTAAAACCAGTCTGGTCTGCATAGCAAAAGGTTGCTTAACAACAAAACAAAACAAAACAAAACAAAATGGGGGGAGTGTAGTGAATGCTAGTGGCAGCTGAGCAAAGTGAGGATTAACAAAATGAAGGAAAAAAAATAGATATCCTTAAAAAAAAAAAAAAGAGGAAGAATGGTTGATCTGCCCAGGTAAGCAAGTAGGATACAAGGCACAGGGATTACCTACTGGTCACCTGACCAGCTCCAGAGCAAACAGAAACAAGCATCATTATGGCAGCACTGAGGAAAAAGAGGGTATGTCCCTTTAAAGGAGTACAGCTACAACAAAATCAGAAGGTAAAGAAGACATCTTCTTCTCACTTAAGCAAGAGAAACCAGAAATACAAGCACACAACAATAGTCCCTTGTGTTTTCTAAATTCCTCATGCTTGTCAGTTTTAGACCCCTTACCTGTGCAAACAGTGGTCAGTAATAAGCTAATCTATTTTATGTTCCCACCCTCAAGAACAATAAAGGAGCTGGATGAAGAAACTACCTCAGTTCACAGTCAATCCTCACATGAACTAAATCACAAAGGCCCAAAAATGAAGAGGGAAGAGAACAGATAACACCCCTGGTACTTGCTTCAAAAACAAAATACAAAAAATAAAAACCAAGTGGTCAAGAAGCCTAGGCAGCTTCCTCAACCTGCCTCTCTATTTCTAAATTCAATCTAGTTTTTTCGTTTTGTTTTGTCTTTTGAGACACAGTTTCTCTGTGTATATTCCTGGCTGTCCTGGTCGACTTGTAGACCAGGCTAGCCTCTAACTCAGAGATTCACCCACCTCTGCTGCCCAAGTGCTGGAATTAAAGGCATGCACTGCCATACCCAGCAGTCAATCTAGTTTTTTTGTTTTGTTTTTAAGGCTCTTTTAATTAAAAAAAAAAAAAACATTTCATTTGTTCTGTGTGCTTGTCTCATGGGGCACAGGAGCTCAGAACACAATTCTGGAAGTCATTTCTCTCCTTGCACTGTGTAGGTCCCAGGGGTCAAGTTCAGGTCGTCAGGCTTGGCAGAGGACACATGTTTACCTACTGCCACTTTGCCAGCCCCATCTACCCTTTAAGCCCTTCCTCTATGCCCTCATCTTTGCCATCAGGGACCTTGACTGATCAAGAGAGAAATTAAAGGCTGTCATTTTATCACAATACTTAATACAGTTATGTACATAAAGATATGTACAAATGCTGCTTCATCAGGTAAGAATTACAATGCTGGCTGATCTTATTGCTTAGTCTAAGAATTTAAAATAAAAAAATGCAAAATTTTCTTCTAGTTAGTTTTACAGTTTGAAATACTTGGTACTTAAGCAATTTGATTAGAGTAAAAAGTATTTTTAAAACAAATGCAAAAGCATATAAAAACAGCAATCTTGCCGGGCAGTGGTGGCGCACGCCTTTAATCCCAGCACTTGGGAGGCAGAGGCAGGCGGATCTTTGTGAGTTCGAGGCCAGCCTGGTCTACAAAGTGAGTCCAGGACAGCCAAGGATACACAGAGAAACCCTGTCTCGAAAAACCAAAAA
>CAJQZJ010031946.1:3534931-3565920 GCA_907164525.1 Lophiomys imhausi
AAAAAAAAAAAAAAAAAAAAAAAAAAAAAAAAAAAAAAACAGCAATCTTTTACATGTTTTTAGACTATCATAAAATCAAGATAAATAAGAAACTGAGAAAGGCATTTGCCAAATAAAGAAGTAAACCTCCCAATTTGTCACAATTAGCAGAAAGGGTAGCACATGCCTATGATCCTGGTACCAAAAAGGGGAGGCACGAGGACTGTCAAGAGTCTGAGACCAGTCTGCCCTACAGAGGAAATCACAGGTCCACTAAATGAATGAATGAATGAATGAATGAACAAATAAAAGTCACAGGCCCACAAAATAAATAAATAAACAGACAAACGAATGAATGAATAAAAATTACAGGCCCACAAAATAAATAAACAAACAAATATAAATAGATAAAAGACTATCACAAAAAAACTAAGTGCCTAAATTTCCTTTTTTTAAAGTATTTTCTTTTATAAATAAAAATGACAACCCAATATATGATTTGCTGAGGTAACTATCAACACGATTGTCACCTCTAGGAAAGCAGTCTACCTTCCTTAGACCAACAGCACAGGACACAATAGCAAGGCTTTCAAGAAAAAAAATTAATTCTGAACAAAATCAGCTGGGCCGTGGTGGCGCACACCTTTAATCCCAGCACTTGGAAGGCAGAAGCAGGAGGATCTCTGTGAGTTCTAAGCCAGCCTGGTCTACAAAGTGAGTCCGGGACAGCCAGAGCTGTTACACAGAGAAACCCTATCTTGGGGAAAAAAAAAAATCAAACATATTACTAATAAATTTCTTTTAAAAGATGGTATCTTCACAGCTGGGCGGTGGTGGCGCACGCCTTTAATCCCAGCACTTGGGAGGCAGAGGCAGGCGGATCTTTGCGAGTTCAGGCCAGCCTGGTCTACAAAGTGAGTCCAGCACAGCCAGGGCTACACAAAGAAACCTTGTCTCGAAAAACCAAAAAAATAAAAAATAAATAAAAGGAGCCGGGCGGTGGTGGCGCACGCCTTTAATCCCAGCACTTGGGAGGCAGAGGCAGGCGGATCTTTGTGAGTTCGAGGCCAGCCTGGTCTACAAAGCAAGTCCAGGACAGCCAGGGCTGTTACACAGAGAAACCCTGTCTCAAAAAACCAAAAAAATAAATAAATAAATAAATAAATAAATAAATAATTAAATAAATAAATAAAAGATGGTATCTTCAACCTACAATCTTACATAGTACCAAATAAAAACCTGAAATTTCCCCCACAAAGGTGGTTACAGGTTAGTGTAACAAGCAACAAATGAAACTAACATATTTCAAAAAGAAAAAGCCTAGTAAACAAAGATGAATTTTAAAGGTTGGCGTTTTCTATAACTGTTAGTATCCTAAAATAATTCACTAATACTACATTACAAAACCCACGTTCTTTTTTTTGTTTTGTTTTTTTTTTGGTTTTTTGAGACAGGGTTTCTCTGTGTATTTCTGGCTGTCCTGGACTCACTTTGTAGTCCAGGCTGGCCTTGAACTCACAGAGATCAGCCTGCCTCTGCCTCCCGAGTGCTGGGATTAAAGGCGTGTGCCACCATGCCCGGCTTAAAGCCCACGTTCTACAACTAGCATCTCAATAAACCTCTAAGGAAATGCTTAAAAAAAGCATTAATACATCCAAGCTGAAAGACTTTTTATTTTTAATTTTTATTTACAGTTATGAAGAGGCAACCTCTATTTACCTGTAAGTAATGAAATGCATTTTAAAAGCATAAATAGTTCATCTGACAATCTTTAATACTTGTTAAAACATTCAAGTGTTTTTTACTAATGGAAGGCATTTAAAAACAGTGTGGAAAAAGCACACAGCCCATGGCTTCTATTTGTGTCTGGGACTTTAAACATACCTTTAGCTTTTGTTATCTGCCCAACACAATATACTCAGGCCTGATCCAATCCTGACACTACGGAATCGTATTCAAGTATTACAGATACATTGTTGTTTAATTTACCTAAAACTACTATATTTGAAGTACAATGTTTGTGAGAATTGTAAAACCTCTCAAATGCCAAATATATTTAAGAGTCTGACTCATGGCAGAGAGCACATGATATTTAACTTCTATGATCACAGCCCTTTTTTCCACAACAATACTGAATGAAATGGACAAATAAAGAAACCAAAATAGCCACTCTGTGGGTAAAGGAAACGTTTGTCCAAACCTCCAAGGCTGTCTGTCTCTCAGGGAAGCAGAGAGAAGCAATGGAGGAGGGATGGATTTCCAGAGCTTGGGCGGAGGGGAACCTATAAGCTGCGGTGGAGGACTTTGATTGAAGGAGCCTAAAAGCTAGCAAAGACCTTGACGGACACCACAGGCATATGTACATGGAAAAGCCAGAGGTCCTTCTGGCAGACAGAAGAATGTTTCCTTATAGCAGAAGAAGCTATTTTCCCAAGTCCCTGAAGGGTGCTAGCTTTTGTCTAAGTGCCAGAGTTTGGAAAAAGAGACTTTTTGGGGACCAGACACGTGGCTGTTATTTAATCTTTTCCTTTTATCAATTGTCAACTCAAGATAGCTTAAAGATCTACAATCTCCACACATGACAAACAAAAACGAAAGTTAGACCACACACGGCCACTGTGTGAGCCCCACTCTAGGGAGAGCCACGGTTCCCTCAGTCTTGTTTGCTCGGAAGGAGGTTTTATTACTCTGCAATTGAATGAACATCTTACAACTGCCTGTAGAGCAGTAGGGATTTTAACTGAGAGTGCCACCGTGAGGGAAGCATTTTCCACTTAAGCTATTGGACTTGCTCAAAGTGGCTTTAGAGTTGCAGGGATTTCATGATTATGCACTACCTATGAAAACACCTGGTACGATGGAAAATACCGATTAAATATTTCTTTCCTTCTTCTCTTTGTTCCCTCAGATTATTGGATGAACATGAAATGACAGCAATACTTTAGTCAATTTGTAGTGTGACCATTTATATAGAGATTTATTAAAACGCTTTGTCATATCCTAGAGATTCCTGCAAAAAGAACTTTTTGGGTTTTGTCTATACTAGCGATTAAATCGAGGGTCTTGGACATTTCACCATTGCACAACATGCCCTGCTCAAGAACAACCATCTTTAATACTTGATCTTCACCTCATAGAGGAAAAATTCCCTCAGCCAACACAACTTGAACCAATACTTGATCTGTTATTCAAGCAAATTTGGTTAGGTCACAGGATCACTAAAAACTTAAGTTCAGTAAGGAAAAATAAATGGCAAGCCTGACTACCTGAGCTTCATCCTCAGAACCCACAGAGAAAGAAGAGAGCCCCTGTGGCCTCCACATGAGCACCACAGCACACGTACACCTACCTGCACATACACGTGTGGGGTCTCTCTCTCTCTCTCTCTCTCTCTGCCTCTCTCTCTGTCTCTGTCTCTCTCTGTCTCTCTCTCTGCCTCTCTCTCTGTCTCTGTCTCTCTCTGTCTCTCTCTCTCTCACACACACACACACACACACACACACACACAAAATATTCTTTTTAATTACATGTTGCATGTTTTTTTTTAATGAAATATAAAAACATGCACTCGTCTTTAGAAGTAGGGCCTCTTAAGTACAGGCTACTATTTATGGTTTAACAACAATTTTTACATAAACACTGACAGGATCAGTGATCTGGTTATGTGGCAGCACAATTCAAAGCTACCTGTAATTTTTAATTTACATTTTAATGTGAACAAAAAAATGTTATTTTTTTTCATCTTTCCTCCTTCTAATTCATGAGCAATTATCGGTAACTATTTCTATAAATCTTTATATAGCATTAACTAACTTTTAAAACTCATTTTATCTATTTACATAAGATTTAAGTAAATTATAATAATAAATATAATTGAAAAAAAACTTATCTGGGAATTAGCGTAAGTGCCTCCTAGTGAAGTATATTAGATGAGTGGTGGGAAACTGTGGGCCCGCTGGACAGCAGTCCACAGTGCAGGAGCATGCAGAGAACTGGGTGGAAGGAAGCTCAGTGGGTCAGTGACAGGCTGCTCATCAGAGACTGCTCAGCACTCTGAACCCTTCACCAAGCAGGACTTGCTCCCAATCTATCCAACACCAACTCTCCTCCAATTCCATATGTTCTATCCCTGGCTTTGCCTTCATCAAGTTTGTCCTAGTCACTTGAAATAAACTTTTTTATGTACCTGTGGACATTTAACTATCCTCCAGACACAGCGTCAAAAGTTCTCATAGCCTGGCAGGTGTGGCAGGGCACACCTATAGCCTGTCACTGGCAAGAGAGTGAAGGAGGTGGGTTTCTCATTAGGAACTAAAGGCCAAGGCTTCCTTATCTCCCTCTCCTAAGAGCTTATATTACAACCTACATCGCATAACTTATCCCTTTAATTGTAATCCTTCATTATCCTCCTGTTCCTGCTCTAATTTTATCCTTCCTGCTGGATTATTCCTATTAGATAAACATAGCCTAGAATCTTATTTCCTTAATTGCTAAAAGCTATGTACACCTCAAGGACCAGATTTCTCTCCTCTCTTCAAAGTCATATTTCTTGCAACAGTTGCCTGTTCATGCTGTTTTCTCACTCATACATCCTAATTCTCAGGAAGTTTCTACAATGTGACCTTCAACTTCACAAATGAGATCAGCAACACTTTCCATATGGATCCACTGAGTCACTTCCATGTCTCCTTAATTGCTTCTCTGTGTTCCTTAACACTTGAGGGTTGGGGTTAGAGAGATGGCTCAGTGTTAAGGGTACCAGCTGCTCTTGCTGAGGACTTGGGTTTGATTCCCAGTACCCACATGGCAGCTCACAACTTAATTCCAGTTCCAGAGGATTCAATGTTCTTTCCCACCTCTTTGGACACCAGTCAAACAGGTGGTACACATATACATGCAAGCACAACACTTGTACACATCAAATAAAATAATTTTTAAAAACTGAGGATTTCCTCTTTCTAGAAACTTCCTTTCCAACCTACTAAGACATTGATTATTTTGCTCACTTTTCATATACCCATTAAATTTCCTTCCCCTTATCCTCCTAATGAGTTTGGTTTTGTTCTGTTTGAGACAGAGTCTCACTATGTAACTCTGGCTGGCATAGAACTTCCTATGTAGTAGACCAGGCTAGCCCCTGACTGCTTCTGGGGGATAATGAGGTACACCACCACAACCTATCTTTTTTTTTTTTTTTTTTTTTTTTTGGTTTTTCGAGACAGGGTTTCTCTGTATAACAGCTCTGGCTGTCCTAGACTCACTTTGTAGACCAGGCTGGCCTCGAACTCACAGAAATCCGCCTACCTCTGCCTCCCAAGTGCTGGGATTAAAGGCGTGCGCCACCAACGCCCGGCCACCACAACCTATCTTTAAAAGACCTCTTAATGTCAAGTTTTTTCAAAAATACATTCTACTTCTCTAACAAGTTAGAGGACAGGACCAGTTCCTAAGTGAGTATGAGAAATTTCTCTTTTTACACTAACTAGCTGACTTACTTCATATGTGTACTTCATATGTGTGCATATGAAGGTCAGAGTACATTTCTGGACATTAACTCTCTCCTTCTACCACACAGCTTTGGGGACAGACCCCAGGCTGGCAGGCTTGGCAACAAACACCATTACCTGCTGAACCATCTCCCCAGCTTAAGGTTGAGAAATTTCTAGCCATGAAGATCCAGAAACACAAAGTGTCCTGCAATGCAAGACTTCCAACAGTGATTTTCTCCTTGTCATGGTTTTTAAATAGCCCAAAAGATAGTCACATGACTAAGAAATCTAAAGCCAGGCAAGGGAGCACAAATCTGTAATCTCATCACTTGGAGATCTGGAAAGTTCAAAGTCAGCCTGGACTGCATAATAAAACTTTGTCTCAAAGGAAATCTACCTAGATACTCTAAGTCAGTTTTACAGATCAAAGTTTTGTGATAAGGGGTGTATATGTGTGTGTGTGTGTATTTTGTCTGCATGGATATCTACACCACATGCATGTCTGGTGTCTGTGGAGGCCAGAAAAGGTGTCAGAGTCCCTGGAACTGGAATTACCGAACCGAACATGGGAAATGGCCATATCAGTGCTAGGAATTGAACCAGGGTCCTCAAGAAGATCATTCAGTGCTCTTAACCACTGAGCCATCTCTCCAGCCTTGTAATAAGGTTTTGCTATCCTTATAATCTTCACAATCCACAGTTACTTCCAGACATGATCAGGTGGTATAAAAGAAAATGGCCAAAACAGGCTTCTATATTTAAATGCTTAGTTCCCAGCCATTACTGTTTGAGAAGAATGAGGAGCTATGGCCTTGTTAGAAGAGGTATGTGGCCACTGCCGGCTAGTCTCTCTGTGCCTCATGTTTGTAGATCAGATGTAAGCTCTCAGCTACTGCTCCAGTACCATGCCTTCCAGGCTGCTCTCATGCTCCCCATGATGGTCATGAACTCACCCTCTGAAACTGTAAGCCACAATAAACTGTTTCTTCTATAAGTTGCCTTGGTCATGGTATATTTCATAGCAACAGTAAAGTAACTAAGACACATAGGCTCACATCTGTAACCCTGGCCCTTCAGAGGCAGGGACAGTCAGGACTGCATAGTAACAGACACATTAAGTGAACACTGCTCTGCCTACTCCAGGGAGCTGTTTGTTTTAGAAAACCAAATGGCCAATAGCAAAGATGATCTGAATGACAAAGCTCAAACTATATAATGGTCTTTCCATGTGATATTCTTATTCATGTAATTTTGTCCCTGAGAGATACTCACACTCCCATGACCCAGACCAATTTTCTCACCATCTACCACACTCTTTATTTAATTATATTACATATAAATTACCTCTTCCTACCTAAAGAAAGTCTTGTTGCGTTCATCACTGTATCCCTGGAATCCACTATATTATCTAATATACACCAGAGCTCAATAACTAGTCAATGACTCAATCTGATTAGTTCCCATTTATGAGCAAGTACTTCCATACTGCAAACACACACACACACACACACACACACACACACACACACAAAACTGTCGTACTATTTGAGCTCTGTGCTCATTTTATCATGAGTATAGATAAATTATATTTCCTATGGGTATTCCTCAAGATAGACTTCAAAACAAGTGACATAGAGTCAGCAAGATATCGCAGCAGGTAAAGATCTTGCCACACAACTTTACAACCTGAATTTGAACCCTGAAATCAACAGGAGAAAATCAACTCCCAAAAGTTCTTCTTTAACCTCTATACTCATGCTATGTCACATGCACACCTACACACACACACACAAACACACACGCAATATACAAATACACATACACACAAACAATACTTTAAAAAAGCAAAATATACAGCCAAGTGTGGTGGCAACACCTGTACTCCCAGCACTTGGGAGGAAGAGGCAGGCGAATCTCAGAATTCCATGCCAGTGGTCTACAGAGCGAGTTTCAGGACCCAAGCTACACAAAGAAATCCTGTTTTAAAAATTAAAAAAAAAGCAAAGTATGTTTTATTAAAGGGTGTGTGGGTAGCAAGAACTGAAGTACTTTTAATCCACACCTCAACCAAGGAAATAATAACGGGATGCTTGGTCTCACAGGATTGAGCAAGGTGGCCTGATTTTTAACTCAAACTGCTCTTTTGAACAGCCTAGGCAAAAATGAACTGCCCCTTTGACAAATGCTATTAAAAGACATCTCAAGGGCTGGAGAGATGGCTGAGCGGTTAAGAGCCCTGTCTGCTCTTCCAGAAGTCCAGAGTTCAATTCCCAGCAACCACATGGTGGCTCACAACCATCTATAATGAGATCTGATGCCCTCTTCTGGCATGCAGGGGAACATCCACATACAGCTCTCATACATGTAAAATAAATAAATAAATCTTAAAAAAAAAAAAAAAGACATCTCAAGCCTGACACAGCCAGGTGGAAACTAAGTCTCCTCAGTCAATCCCTATCCTCCTCCAGAGTTTCAGAAAAGAAAGACCCGCCTACTCCAGAAAGCTGGGAACTGCCTTTTAGTTCTCCTTGCCAGGTGCCTGGCTCCAGTCTACCAACAAATGCTCTAACCTACTTTCAAAATAGACCTGGAATTCGTCCACTTCTCTCCATTACCAAATCTACTGTGTGGGCTTGTTACTTGAATGATGCAGGCTCTCCACTGGATTCTACACATTGCAATTAAAGTGTCTTTCAATGAGAGCTACCCACTAAATCTATAGAGTTCAAGTCTTCACCACGGCTCCTCATTCCTTGCACCATCAGCCACTTGACCATTTCCCCAAGCGCAGCTCACGCTGCTACCCCTTCCCTTCCCCTACATACCCCTTCTTTCCCATAACACACTAGTCTCCCCCAGCTTCTCTGCAGCCTCATTCTTTTACACAAACACTAAGTCTCTCAGATGCCGCTCACTCAACAGGTGTTTGCCTGATTAACCCTGATTACACAACCTAAAATTGATGATCCTTATCATTCTCTATGGTATTCTCTTGTGGCACTCAGAACAATTTTTTCCTAATTTGTATTATATACTTAGTAAGTTCTTTACTTTTTAAATGTCTGTCTTAGTCACCAGAAGGAAAGTCCCTTAAAATGAGAAATCAAATTCGTCTTGTTCATCATCATACATACATCGGCTATCCCCAGAATAGCACAGGGCCTAGCAAACAGTCATTAACACCTATTTACTGAAAAGGCTGCGTTTGATGGCATGTCTGTGACCCCAGCTACTCAGAATGCTAAGGCAGAAAGGTCTTATTGATGATGGTTTCTATTTTATTTGCTTATTTTCGAAATAGAGTCTATGTCTTCCTGGCTGGCCTTGGAACTATACAGACCATACTGACCTCAAACTCAGAGATCCACCTGCCTCTGCCTCCTGAGCACTAGGATTAAGAGTGTACAATACCATTCCTGATTCGAGACAGGATTTTAATCTCAAGATAAGCATGGGCAATTCAGTGAAACTGTACCTTCAGAATAAAATAAATATCATACCCATTTGGGCCATCTTATGGACAACCTACTTTTTAAAACATCTCATTTCCTCTGCAAACTCTCTCCTGTTTACAAAAGGAGTATAGAGTAAATAATAAGGCTTGACTCCAGCCCACCTTCCCATCTTCCCAAAGCTCCACATTCTGGAGTTTTGCCGTTCCTTTTATCTGAAAAAATCCTGTGTGTTCCTCAAGGCTCAACTGTTACTTCCTTAGAAAGTTTTCTTACACTCTGAAACAGAATTAAGTTCCCTCATTCAAATATAGCACTCATCATCTTGTCATGGAGAGGCAGGAATAGGAATGGCTGCTGCTTGGCTGTGGAGATTTACAAAGTAGGTAATCTTAGGCATATTATTCCCACCTCTAGGCCTCTGCTGCCTAACCCTGTATTATGAGATAACACCCTTAGCAGCTCTGTTGTAAGGACTAAGAATTAAAAGAACATAGCACAAAGCCGGGCGTGGTAGCGCACGCCTTTAATCCCAGCACTTGGGAGGCAGAGGCAGGTGGATCTCTGTGAGTTCGAGGCCAGCCTGGTCTACAAAGCGAGTCCAGGACAGCCAGGGCTGTTACACAGAGAAACCCTGTCTCGAAAAACCAAAAAAAAGAACATAGCACAAATATGGCTCAATACATATTAGCTATTAGTTATTAATATCAGATATGTGGATCACTCTGCAGGTTGTCTCAAAGGCAATACAAACCAGTTATCTGTATATCTCTGATAACATCTGGCTCAAGAGCAAACAGACTTTTTTCAATGAAAATGAAGTTGAACTCAACAACTACCATTTTAAGAAGAAAAGGTAAACGGCAGTTAATTAGGATCTAGAACCTCTAAGAATATACTGAGTGAACATATACTATCATATATCTTTGAACCCTAAGCATTAATAGCCCAAATGATTATTGCTCTAATGGCCTGCCTCATCATGTCAACTTTTACTACAATTTCTCCTTGGCTTCTTTCGGGTTCTGAGTTATTAATTTCCATGCCGTAGGCCTGCGCTAATTTGCATGACTTTTAAACTAATCATTAGATTTAAAAAGCAATTTTGCAATTGAAATCCATGGTACTTAATTGACTTCCTACCTCAAGGCAATAAATTACCCTGAGAGAGCTCATCTCCCTAGCAGTCTGCGCACGCAGCTGAAGTGCTGTTGGTGTGTGTGGCTTGCACTGTGATGATTCAGACAGTGTTGGGACAAGGGCTGGATGTCGTCGCACCGTGGGGCGGCGGGTGCCCCCCAGAGAGAGGGTTGGCTGCGTGGATTTGCTGCAGCAATGGCCCTTAACCACCTAGTCATAAACGAGATCGTGCAAGCGTCTCCTCGGCCACGCCTCGGACTGGCAGGTGGTCGGAGAGGCGCCCTGACCCCCGGGACACCGCGAGGCGGACGGATGGCCACATCCCACGGGCTGAGGGCGGGCGGGCATCCCTCCACGGAGTCGGGGACAGCGGGAAGGACAGGGCTGGGCGCCCCGTGCTCGGAGGGGCAGGACCAGGAACCAACCTCCACGAAGGCATCCGTCAGGTCACTGGCACGGTCCATCACCGGCAAATGGCGACCGGCCACGATCTTCACCTTCAGCTTCCCCGGCATCGCGGCGGCTCCCGCCTCTCCGAGGATTCCTGCAGAAACAAACAAGCGAGTCTGCGCCGAGCCAGCGCCGGGAGGGGGTGGGGGGAGCGGCGGGAGCGCGCGGCGCGGGGGTGGGGGGGAGCGGCGGGAGCGCGCGCCAACTGACAGCGGAGCGCGCGCGCGCGCCGCACTCACGCTCTGAGGAGGAACCGGATCGTCCCGCGCGGGCGCCGAGGCCTCCTCATTCCGGAGAAGCCGCCGGAGGAAGGGCGCCGGCCAGCCGTGCAGCCCTAGCCCTGGCGTGCTGCAGGGAGCCGCCGGTTCCGGTCAGCATCCCGCGGGGCAGGCGCCGCGCCTACCCGCCTTTCTCCTCCCACCTTCCAAAAATGGCGGCTCGCGGGGCGGGAGCGATCGATCACTCGGTGCTCTCCCCTTCGGCCGGGCTGGCTTGAAATCGCCGGGGCCAGAAGGGAGGGGCGGGGCCGAGCCGGAGAGCAGGGAAACCGGTCGAGCCCTGCATCATCCATCCAGCCTCCCATCCGGTGGGTGCGCGCCTCTTGCAGAGGACGCACTCCGGCGCTCTGGGGACCCCGCGCTGGTGACAGCCGCCCCCCCACTTTACTGGCTCCCGGTCAGACTGCTGCAACCGAGCCCATTAGAGGAGTCTGCTCTTCAGTGTTTCCTAAGACGGCCACCAGGAAGGGGTACAAGAGCGTGTGATGGTTTTCTGTGAACTCCAGTAAGAATCATCAGGTTAGAGCCAAGCGTTGGATCCATCGCACACCTGTCGACCTGCTAAGGCAGGAGGATTGCCTCGAGTTCTTAGCTAGCCTGGGCGACAGACTAAAACCCTGGCTCAAAAAGAAAAAAAAATGCACGCACACACACACACGCATCTCAGATAGTGAAATTTCAGTCATAGGCATTTGTGCCGTGTACTGGGTCACCAATGTCACTCCACACCCCAAAGAGCCTTCCTATGCGCTTCAGTGTGAACTTTGTTTTTTTTGTTTTGTTTTGTTTTGTTTTTTTTTTTTTTTGAGGCAAGGACTTGCCTGCGGTATACAGTCCTGGCTGGCTTCTCCTTGGTATGCAGCCCAGGCAGGCTTTGGATGTGGCCGTCTTGGCCGTCTTCCTGCCGCATTGTTCCAGGTGCTAGGGTGATGGGTTTCCGCTTGCACACCCAGCTCACTATTAAGCCTTTCACAAGAGAAGGCCTGCGGTACTGGCTTAAGTCAGCAGATAACGACCCTGCAGCAGTAAATGTAGTCAGTGTGAGAAATGAACCCGAAGAACTCTGACATCTTTGTAAACTGACCCCATTCTATACATTACATAAGCCTGCCAAAGTGGGTTATTATAAGCAATTTCGGGCTATTAGAAAAAGATTGGGGCTGAAGCACACACACAGGATGTAACAAGATCACTCCATACTATATGGCAAATCCAGCATTATCAGTTTACTCCAGAGCAAATAACCAAAATCAACATTTGAATGTCATTGGAAAATTGTAACAGTGAATTTATCAGAAATGGAAAATTCCTAAGTGAAGATATCAGCATGATCTTAACTTCAAAAATACTAAGACAGGATAGAAACATTACTTCAAGCAGTAATGAATCAGAAATGCCTTTTCAAAAAGGTCCTCTGGTAAAGGAATTTTACCCATGTGAGAAGCTGAATTCTTCCAAAGAAAAAAAGAAAATGGCCTGCTCAAAAGAAAAAAAAGTCTAAAAGAAATCGTTGCAGACTTTTTGGACTAGAAAAACTTCTATCCATTTCTATAACAGAACACAGTCTCACATAATTTCCTCAGATCCACCCGTAGCTTTTTTCAAAGCTCTGACTTTCCTTAAAATGTCTTTGCTGAGTTCAAAGGCCAACTGCAAATGTAACCAGTGTTCTTTATATAGTTTTTTCCCTTCATGTAGTCAGTTTTTCATGAAATCTGTAAGTAAGACTTTCCTTACTGCGTCTTCTCAGTTGTTTCTTCCTCGAGTTTGTCCCTTTCCCTTCCTGCTTGGTGAGATTTGGCTTTCTGTTCCAGAGCCTTTGAATAGTTAGTCTTTGTCCAGTTTTTAGTCTGATGATAAACACTTTGATGAGGCAAATGCTCACATGGACATTTGTGCCACTGGCCTTTTCTGCTGTCCCTGTTTATTGTGGATGATATTTCCTGTAAATCTGGACTGCTTTGCCAATTAGCTGACCTTTTAATTGTCCTCACACAGCCTGAACTTCATCCTTTTGGATACACAGGAATCCTTTTTACCACTCTAACCTGGATCCATTTAGAATGAGCTGAGAATGGTGGCACATCTTTAATGCCAGCACTGGGGAGGTAGAGAAAGGCATATCTCTGAGTTCACAGCCAGTCTGGTCTACCTTGTGACTTCCAGGCCAGTCATAGCTACACAGTGAGAGACACTGTGTCCCTGCCTCCAGCTCCCCCACATGTACACAAAATATTTACAAAATTCCTTCAGTTGACAGTTGCCCACTAGCAATGGTAGCCAAAGACAAGAGCCTTTTTCTTGTTTGGATGGCATGATTGAGATGGCTTTTCTAAAGAAAATATATTCCCTTGTTACCAATTTCTTTTTAAAAGGCAAAAGCAAAGGCAGGCGGGAGGACTGCAGAGGCTTCAGGGTCAACCTGGGCTACAGAGTGAGATTCTGTCTCAGAAAGGAAAAAAAATCACTGGGAATGTAGCTCAATGGCCAATAGACAGCCTAGGCTGTAGAGACTCTGTCTCAGGAAGGGAAAAAAAAAGTCACTGGGAATATAGCTCAATGGCCAAGCACTTACTTAGTACACAGAGGCTTTCGGTTCATTCTGCAGAACCACAAACAACAACAAACCAAAAAGATAGACAAGAAAATACAAGAAACCTGAAGTTTAGCAATAATTTTTAGTGGGGCATAATTCACAGAAGTACAAGATGTTGTGATGTAGAAAATATTTGCAAATTGCACAATTATAGGTTAGCAGGCTCAGCCTCCTAATTAGAGGCCCTCCTAATAAAGCACTTGAGCATACCTGCTGCCCGAGGCACCATCAACAGGAGATTATAATTAAGATGCTTCCTGAAGACTTTCAGTGGAATTAAGCCTGGCTTCAGCTTAACCGGTTCCTAATTGTACTCGTTTGTTTTAATTAATGCTGGGAACAGTGCTTACTTTCCTAACAAGTAAATCATAAGATGACCTCCAATTAGTGTCTTCATCTTCATAGGCTGCCCTTCTTCTTGCAGATTAGTTTTTAAATAAAAGCTAGTGTGTATTGTTTCCTGCATGCTTTTCAGTTTCATTAAATCTGGTAAGAATTGTCCGACTTTGCTTTTGGTTTTTTGTTTGTTTTGTTTTTTTTTTCTGTAATATTGGGAAAGGAGCCTGCATTATTGTTTTTTTAAATATTACAGTTCTATGCCGGGCGGTGGTGGCGCACGCCTTTAATCCCAGCACTTGGGAGGCAGAGGCAGGCGGATCTTTGTGAGTTCGAGGCCAGCCTGGTCTACAAAGTGAGTCCAGGACAGCCAACAATACACAGAGAAACTCTGTCTCGAAAAACAAAAAAAAAATAAATAAATATTACAGTTCTGTATATTTGTGTGTGTATGTATGTATGTGGGCGTGCACATGCCAGATCCCACGTGGATGTAGAGAACAACTTTCTGAAGTCAGTTATCTTCTTGTACCACCTGCATCCCAGGAACAGAATTCCAGTTATCAAGCTTGGCAGCATGCACTGTTACCAACTGGACCATCTTGCCAACTGAGAGCCTGCATTTTATAGATAAATTGTTTCATTTGGCTTTGTTTCAGAGAGTCTTATACTAGTGCAAGCTTACCTAAAATTCACTGTTAGCGCAGGTTGGCTTCATATACGCAGCAGTCCGTCTGCCTAAGCCCCCAATGCTGAGATAACAGGTACATACCACAACACCTGGCTATCCTGGTTTTGCAAAGCTGCAGTGATGATCCAGGGTCGTAGAGCCAGTAAAGAGGGATGCTGTCTGGTGTATGATCCCTAAAGATCTGTACACATGTCTCCATCATTGAGTGTCACATAGAAGGCCCACCTCCACCACTACTCCTCTCTATCCTCTACTCCATTAATGGCAAAACAGCCCTAGTAATTTATTTGTTGGGATAAACTTTCATTGTTTAGCTCAGACTGTCTTCAAATTCAAAGCCTCTTGCCTCAGTCTTCAGAGTGCTGAAATAATAGGCATGCCCTTCAAAATCTGGCTTGGAGATTTGTTTCTTAAACATATCTCATGTATCCCAGAATGGTCTTGAATTGCCTGTGCAGGCAAGGATGACCTCAAACTTCTGTTTTTCCTGACTATCACAAGAGTGTTGGGATTACAGGGGTGTGTGTGCCCCCATGCCCTGCGTGTGCAGTGCTACGGCAAGCACACTACCAGTTGAGCTCCTTTCCCCCAGTTCCCTTGCAAAACAAACAACAAAACATATGCACGGAGAAAATGACACAAATTTGCTGGTTTTTTTTTTTTTTTGGTTTTTCGAGACAGGGTTTCTCTGAATATCTCTGGCTGTCCTGGACTCGCTTTGTAGACCAGGCTGGCCTCGAACTCACAGTGATCTGCCTGCCTCTGCCTCCCAAGTGCTGGGATTAAAGGCGTGCGCCACCACCGCCCGGCTACAAATTTGCTGTTTTACAACTTATCTTTTTTTTTTTTTGAGACAAAGCCACGCTTAATAACATTGGCTGACCCTGAGCTAACCAGAATAGCCCAAACTGACCTCAGTTTACTTTCTAAAAGCCCAGCCCCACTAATTGCTAAGATTATAGGTATGCACCAATACACCAAGAGCACACTGCTAATTTTTGATAATGATTCAAAAGCAATTCAGACAGTTTTGTCAGTATCTGGTACAAGTGACCAGTCATGGTAATAAAATAAATAAATCATTCCAGAGGACAATGGTTTTCAACCTTCCTAATGCTGCAAACCTTTAATATAGTTAGTTCCTCATGTTGTGGTGACCCTAACTATAAAATTATGTTTGTTGCTACATCATAACTAATTTTGCTACTGCTATGAATCATAATATAAATATCTGTGTTTTCCAATGGTCTTAGGCAACCCCTGTCAAAAGGCTGTTTGACCCTGCCAAAAAGGGGTCACAACCACAAATTGAGAACAACCGCCAAAGGAGATGAAGTTCAGCTGGTAGAATGCTTGTCTAGCATTCATGGAGCCATGGGTTCCATTTCCCAGCACCTCATAAAACAGGCACAGTGGTACACACCTACAACCCCATCATTCTTGAAGTAGAAGAAAGAGGACCAAAAGGTCAAGACCCTCTTCTGCACAAGGAATTGGAAAGCCAGCCTGGAATATGTGAGACAGTTTTATGTTTTGGGGTTTTTTCTTTGTTTTTTTGTTTTTTGAGACAGGGTTTCTCTGTGGGTAGCCCTAGTTGTCTGCCTGCCTCTGCCTCCCATGTGCTGAGATTAAAAGTATGTAGCACCACACCCAGCTGAGACAGTTTTCTCAAAAAAAAGAAAAAGAAAAAAAAGTAGTATTCAGTGCTTCCAAAAAAATCAGAAAATGTTCTCCTTTTCGGGGGACCATTTTTTATAAGAAATTTTGAAAAAAAATGTTTAGTACTTCAGGTGATAAATATCAGTCAAAAGTGAATTCTTTTCGGTTTTTGGATTTGTATGAAGTCAAGCTTCTCACCAATTCACTGATTTGTCACCCTCTGCTAAATAGTTTCATTTCATATTAACGTTCTCTAGAAAGGGAACTGAGCCTGTTTTATCAAGCCCAGGTTACAGCTGCTCTTACATCTATTTTAGTGCACACTGGACTTCCTGTTGAGGTCATCCTTTTTACCTTGCCAGTCCACTGTCACTAACAATGACAGTTGTTATAGTCTCTGGCCATTATCTTTTCAGAGGCACAGCAATTAATTAGATTAACTAAATTGACACATCATTTCCCAACTCACTTGTTAACTTCCTACCTTTCTTTATTATTAGAGGAACACACTAACAATGGAGCAAAGGTACCTTGGAAAGAAAAGCTATAGATATATGAATATATCTGCTAAGTTAATAATGAACACAGTGTCCACACAGAGCTCACCTTAGACTAGCATTGGGTAACAGAGAATCACAGGGGACCAAGAACAAATCACTCCAGTCAACAGGAAGCCTAAAGTGAGCTGGTTCCATCATTAGATATTCCTAAACAGCACGCAGGAGGAGATAGGACCTAGTCAGCTGGCTCTAGACAGCCCCATGTGGGTTTCCTACACTCCCTGGAAGATGTGTGACTTCCTTTTTCTTTTTCTTTTTTTTTTTTATTTTTTTTTGGTTTTTCGAGACAGGGTTTCTCTGTGTATCCTTGGCTGTCCTGGACTCACTTTGTAGACCAGGCTGGCCTCGAACTCACAAAGATCCGCCTGCCTCTGCCTCCCAAGTGCTGGGATTAAAGGCGTGCGCCACCACCGCCCGGCAAGATGTGTGACTTCCTAGAGAAGGGAGGAGTTTCACATGTTACTGCACAAAAGCAACACTCACTTCATTTTGAACCTTCTCTCCAGCCTCCATATAACCTTTGCCTAAGAAGTGAAAGCAACATTTTTTAAAATTACACACACATATATAATTTTTAACTGAGGGATATACAAAACTGATTTTTAAAAAACCCTTACATACTAGAGAAATAAAGAGGACAGAGTAATTAAGTTAGGAGGGAAAGAAAACACTTCTGGATATATTTTTTTTTCTTAAGATTTATTTTTTGGGGAGCTGGAGTGGTGGCTCAGTGGTTAAGAGTACTGGCTGCACTTACAGAGGACCGGGGTCCAATTTCTAGCACCCACATGGCAGCTCACAATTGTCTCTGACTCAAGTTCCAGGGAATCCAATATTCTCATCCAGACTTATATGCAGGCAAACCACAAATGCACATAAAATAAATCTTTTTTTAAATATTTATTTTTTTAATTTTGTGCATGTGTGTAGGGCAGGAGATACATGCAAGCGAGTGAGGATATGTATGGAGACCCAATGAGAGTGTCAGATTCCCTGGAGCTGTCAGCTGTGTGTGCGTTGCCAGTCATGGCTGCTGGGAACCAAATCCAGGCCCTCTCCAAAAAAAAAAAAAAAAAGCTCTTAATTGCCTTAATTGCTAAGCCATTCAGCCCCATCTGAATATATGTTGCAGCATCAACTTTGAAACCATGTAAATGACTTATGTAATTATAAAGAAACATAACACTTGAAAACGAAGTAAAATAAATCTAATTTGTAAAACAATAGAAAAACAATAAAAAAAAGAATTAAATTCCTCAGTAGCATGAGAATTTGTTTCAAACTGAAAATATCCTAAGAACAAAAGTAACTGCCAAGAAATCTTTATTTTATAACAATGTCACTAGTAATTATATATATATATGTATATGTATAATCTGGAATTATACATGCATAGATGCATATATAGAGAGACATATATATGGATACATTTAGAGAGACTATGGTGGGGTTTTTTTGTTGTTTTGGGTTTTTGAGACAAGGTTTCTGTGTATAACCCTGACTGTCTTGGAACTCACTCTATAGACCAGGTTGGCCTGAAACTCAGAGATCCGCCTGCCTCTGCCTCCTGAGTGCTGGAATTAAATGTGTGCTCCACCACCTCCCTTTTGACTGTGGTAGTTTGAGTGAGAATGTCTATTATAGGCTCAGATACTTGAATACTTGGTCCCTAGTATTTGAGAAGGATTAGGAGATGTGGCCTTGTTGTTGGAGGAGGTATGTAACTGGAGGTAGACTCTGAGGATTCAAAACGCCAGGCCATTCTTCCATTCTCAGTTAAAGCTCTCTCTCTCTGTGTGTGTGTGTGTGTGTGTGTGTGTGTGCCTGTATCTCTCTCTCTCTCCTGCCTGTGGGTCAGGAGTGAGTGAGCTCTCTAGCTCAGCATAGTCTCACACACCTTTAATCTCAGCACTCAGGAGACAGAGGCAGGCGGATCTCTGAGTGCAAGATGAACTTGCTGTGCAGAGTGAGTTCCAGGACAGCCTGGGCTACACAGAGAAATCTTGCCTCAAAAAACAAAACAAAAAAAGATGCCTTGGTCATGGTGTCTCTTCACAGTAATAGAAAAGTAAGTAAGGAGGGGACCATTACCACCTTTCTTTCAATTTTATCAAGAAGCAAGATTTTCAGTGTAAGAAAAAAGAAAGATATGTATTAGCGAACTACAATACAGTAATTCTAACTTGTAACTTAAACCATCAGGGCTGAAGAGATGGCTGAGAGCTTAACCTCTTCCAGGGGACCCAAGTTTGGTTCCTGGCACCCATGTTTGTCAGCTCTTATAACTGCCTGGGGCTCCAGTTTCAGTGGTCTAACACCCTCTTTCTGACCTCCACCGGCATTGTACGTGTGTTTAAAGCAAAACAGGCTGTACACATATAAACATACTTAAACATAAAAATAAAACCTTTAAAATGTAAGCATAAATAGCATAGGTCTATAATTATTTTCTCTCTTTTGTTTTTGGATTTTTTGGTGTCTTGACATAGTATGTAGCTCAGGTTGGTCTGGACTCACTATGTAGCTTAAGATGACTTTGAAGTCCTAGTCATCTGGCTCCACCTCAGCCTAGCTTATTTCCAGTTAGCTAGTTAGTTAGTTGGTTAGTTAGTTAGTCAGTCAGTCAGTCAGTCAGTCAGTCAGTCAGTTAGTCAGTTAGTTAGTTTGGCACAGGGTCTCTCTGGCTGTCCTGGAACTCACTTTATAGATCAGGCTGGCCTTGAATTCACAGAGAGCCTCCTGCTTCTGCCTTCTGAGTGTGTAGATTAAAGGCATGTACTATCACATTCAACTATATTTCTACTTTTGAAAATAGTTTTTCCTGCTGTGGGTGGTGATGCATGTCTCAGCTCCCACCAGTGGGGAGACTGAGACCAGAGGATAACTTGAACTTGAGCATTCAAGGCTAGCCTAGCTAGCATGTGGGAACAGAGAGGGTTCTAACTATGTTCATAGAATTTCCTAGAAATATCAAGTAAACATTGGCAAAACAGGACTAACAAGTTCTTCTAGTACCAAAACTGTTCTCTACAAGAACTAACAACCAAGACATCCTTAAAGAAGGGGCTGGTCACAGGAGTGGAGCAAAGGACTTTGGGGTCATGATGAAGAGACTTGGAAATCCAGGCCCCCTTTGTGCAAAAGTGGAGCAATGTCAGCCTCAAGAAGATCCATGCCTAGCTGGATGCAGGGGCACATGCCTGTAATCTCTGAGGCAGGAGGATCATGAGTTCAAGAACAGCTTGGGCTACATAGTGAAAATGTATTTCAAAAACATACATACATGGTGTGTGTGTGTACCAAGAAATAAAAATAAAATCAGTAACTGCAATGAATTGAAAGACACAAAATTTGTAAAAATTAGAGTCCGTAATAATATTAAAGCAGAGGCGAAAAAACAATAACTTTGAGACATGCTAGAAAACGAATACACAAGGACTTCAGTTTTGTGATAGTGAGAAAGCCATATACATTCTGTGGTCACCATAATACACATTATGAATTTCGCTCTTTTCCAGGGTAAGAAGTTCTTCTAGTAAGGAACTGTATGTAGCTTGTGTCTGTAATCCCAGCACTTGAGATGTAGAGGCTGGAGAAGATAGAGGGTTGAAGGCATCCTTGGCTACACGGGGAGTTTGAAGCCAGCTCTGTCTGCCTCCACAGCAGTAGTGCATCCCTGGGTCACAATACACAGCAGTGTTTTATTACACATTTATTAGAAGAGCAAAGTGCCATGCCCTGCACGTGGTCTTGCAGTGGAGCTAGGCATAATTATACCTTCCTGTGATTTTAGCACTCAGAACAAGAGGGCAAGAAGATTGCAGCTAGTTTGAGACTAGCTTGGGCTACATAATGAGCACCAAGCCAGCCAGGCCTACATAGCCAACACTCAGTCTTAAAAAGAAGAGGTTGGAAGCCAGGCGCACGCCTTTAATCCCAGCACTCGGGAGGCAGAGGCAGGCGGATCTCTGTGAGTTCGAGGCCAGCCTGGTCTACAAAGCGAGTCCAGGACAGCCAAGGATACACAGAGAAACCCTGTCTCAAAAAACCAAAAAAAAAAAAAAAAAAGAAGAGGTTGGGGTGGGGGTATGTGTATATTCAATAACGCTAAGGATTAGCAAATAGACAAATGCCCTGGATTAAAATCTTCACTTTGTCATTCACTAGCCATGAAACTGAGTGAGTTGCTTACCCTTTCCAATAAAATGAAGGATGTCTGGGAGATGTGTATTTACAGCACAATAAAGTCACACATTAAAAAAAAGTTTAGCTATTGTTTATTTACTCGTTTCATTCATCAAACACTTGAATGTTGCAGAAACTGCTGAAGGAATCAGAGAGATTGTGCAGTGGATGATTTAAATGATATCCCCATATCCTATAAAGAATAATGGAGAAACAGTATTTTAAAATAGAACAGGATTAGGGAGATGGCTCAGGGGTTAAGAACACTTACTATTCTTTCTCTTTTTTTTTTCCATTACTTTTTATTTCTTCAAGTTACATCTCAATCGCAGTCCCCTCCCTATTCCCCCTCCAGTCCCACCCTCCCACCCTCAACCCCCCATCCTCTTCCCTTTTTTTTTTCTTTTAAGTTTAAGGTATATCTTATTTCCCCCTACAGTTTCCCCTTTCAGTCCAACAAATGGCTCTTTCTCTTGTAATAATAAATACAATACAGTACAACAAAGGTAATTAGGCCACAGTTATGAGGGTTATATGGCTTAACGTACATTCCCAATGACCAGTCCATATGTATTTGGTACCTGACTTTAACATTCTACTGTCTAAACATCTCCATGAGTTTAAAGGTCTATATCTGACTCAACATTCATACTAATTGCAACACAATTTTAAAAGTATCTTCTTAGATGTATAACACTCTCTTGACTCATAAATAACTCAAATTTTAATTATGAGACTCTAGCTATCTGTTCTTCAACTACCTCAGAGACCTGAGAGGGATAAATATATCTGATTTTATAGGAAGTACAGGGTCTGCAGCTTCCCAAACTAAGAAATGACATACCAGTGGTTGCCTGGACAGTTCCCATTTTCTCTCCATACATTACAGCATCGCTCTTCAGTCGTTTGGCCCCGCTTCTCTGACAAACATTGATTGTAGAGCAGGGGGGTATGAAGGACTTACCTACCCTGTCTTGGCAGAGCTAGGCAGTCGACTTACCTGCTTCCAGGTTTTGTCCTTTTTGGACAGCATTCTGTCTACAGTTGGAGCAAGGGGATTTTCCTACCAAGAGATAGACTTGCGACTAATTCAATCATCTCCCACTGGAGATTCTTCGATGCTCATCTTCTACTTGGAGGAGAATAGGGGGTGCTGTCAGGAGTTGATATGTCTTGATATAAAAAATCTAAAGTTACGAAAACATCTTTGAATGCCATATTCTGCAGATCTCTTGAGGTTTTTTGAAGAGGCCCTATCTATCTCTTATATTAGGGTAAGCAAATGTTGCTTGTCTTTTAGCAGGTTTATTTCTGATTAGCTTAGCAAGTAACTATAATAGGCTGTCATAGTACCTAACAGAATGACCGGCTTGCATAACCATTAGTTTGCATTTCTTAATTATCCTAAAGAGTTTATGACAGTTAGTAGTAAAAGGCCGAAACATCATTTTTCATTTTTTTTTCTTTACCTCCTAACCCTTCCATCCCATTTCTCTGGGGTGGGGTGTCCATATATAACAGTCCCTCATCTCAGTTGAGAGGTCGTATGAGGGCCAAGAGCCTCTTCATTCATTGGATATCTACGAAGCAGTACCATCAGTGAAAAGTGTCTCGTTGCCTGGGAGAGAGAACTACTAAACAAACAAATCAATAAGCATACAATAGATAGAAAAGACTAAAAAATAGAAAAAATATAACTAAAATATAAAAAATAAATAAAAATTAAAAATAAGAAGTCTGTGTCCAAGTTCCCTTTGGTGTGTTAGTTGTAGTACTGATACCTTCTACTATATAGCTACTATTCTTTCAGAGGACCTGAATTGGGTGCCCAGCACCCATATTGTGGCTTGTGACCACCTATGACTCTAGTTCCAAGTGTTCAATGGCCCTCTTCTGGCTCCTGTGGGTACTGCATACACGTGGTGCATATGTATGCAGGCAAAATACTCAAACACATAAAATAAATCTAAAAAGCTATTTTTTAACTTAAAAATAACCCTCAAGAGTTAGAGGCGGTGGGCAATGCAAAATACAAGCAGAAGAGGTGGAAGAAATTAACTTCCAGGTATGGTTTGAATAAGAAAGTCCCCCCAACAGGCTCAGGTGTGCCTAGTAAACTCTCCTTTGAAATGCTTAATCCTCAGATGGCAATATTTTGTCAGGTTTACAGAAGGAACTGGGAACAAGCTTTTGAAGAGAATTGTGTGGTGCCCATCCTTTCTCCCTGTCCCCTGTCTTCTGTCTACCATGAGGTAACAGGACTCCTCCATCACATTCCCCCTGGCAGGGTGTTCAACCCAAATAGATGGGGCCCAGAGACCACACACCAAAAGCACAAACCAAAACAATGTTTGTCCCTTTAGGTTGTTTGTGTTAGAAGTTTTATAACAGTGACACAAAACTCCAACACACTTCTTCATAACAACCTCCCACAATTGTGGACTGACTTACTTACTACTCTAAGTTTATTATTGTTTATTGGTATGTATTAAGGTGTTGCTCACAACTCACATAAAATAGTTGTATCCTCCTGAAACTGAGGTTTTTATTATTATAAAGTAAACTGATAGATTTTAAAACAAATTCTTAAGTGTATTTCTCTTTTTTTCAATATTTGATTTTTATTTTTGTCTATTTTGTTTGTTTGTTTATTATGAGAGATGGCCTCTCTATCTCTTCCTGGTTGTCCTGGAACTCACTATGTAGTACAGGCTGGCATTAAACCTACAGAGATCCAATTGCCTCTGACTCCAGAATGCTGAGACTAAAGGCACCACCACGCATGGCCCTTATTTTTTTTATTTTCAATTCTGTGTATGTGGGAATGTGTGTGCATGAGGTGCTGACAGAGGCCAGAAGACAGTGTTGGACGCTCTGGCACAGGAGTTTACATGCTTCTGTGCCATCCTATGGATGCTCGGAAGCGAACTCGAGTCCTCTGCAAGAGCAGAAAGTGCTCTTAACCACTGAGCTGCTTCTCTAGCCCCTGAAGTCTTGTCATCTGTACTAAGAAAGCTAGGCCAACTTCTATTTTCCAGTGGCATATTTGTTTTTGTAAACTTTGATGTTTATAAATTTTATTATAAGCAGTGTCATCGGATGAATGAATGAATTTGAAAATGAAAGAGAAAGTAACAGCTTCATCCAAATGGTTATTTCTCAATGTGTTATTTGGGCAACCTTTGACCCTTTGAAATATTCACCTAGTGTTTTTGTTTTATTTTTTCAAGACAGGATCTCAATATGTAGTTCTAGATGGCTCTACAGTCATGATGTGTCCCAAACTAGTATGAACTCATGTTCTTCCTGTTTCCCAAAACCTAAGATGAATGCTAGCATGCCCAAGTTACTCATCCCTTTTCAAGACTTTTTGGGGCATTCTGGTCTTAGGGCTCCACTTTCCTCACACACTGCTGGATGCTCTGAGATGTTTCCTCCCTCCTCACCACAAAGCAGTTCTAGAAGAACAGTTATGAGTATAAAAATAGGTCCCTTGGTTTTCTATTTTAAGAAGCTAGGTTAACATAGGGACTTTGTCTACCTTTTTGTGAACACCCCCCCCCTTTCCTTCCTGTAATATATAAACAATGTCTAATTTTAACATTCTAGTTCAGTAATCATATTTTCCGAAAGTACAAAAATCTGGAGACAAAAAATGAGTGTAGCCAGGTGTGGTGGCGCATGCTTTTAATCCCATCACTCAGGAGGCAAGAGGCAGGAGGATCTCTGTGAGTTCAAGGCCAGCCTGATCTACAGAGGGAATTCCAGGATAGTCAGAGCTACAGAGAAACCCTATCTTGAAAAAAAAATGAGTGTGATTGTATCTTGAAGGGAAATATGCGAGAGAAAATCTGGTGGTCAATATTGCTACTGTTCTTATTGTTGCTGAAAAATTAAGTTGGTTCATGATTTGATATTATCTTTCTCTAGAAAGAAATAACATGTTTTTCTCATTATTAATATTGTTTCCCCTACTTTAAGGTACCCCTATTCAAATTTGACCCAAATTTTACTGCCCCCCCCCATCACTATTTAATGATAGCACACTACACAAGGCAGAAGATAGACAAGAAGTTATACGAGGTAAGCTAGACTCTGGAAGGATACCAATGTGTCTCTGTGTCACCTAGACTGGCCTGGAAATCATATTTTACCCAAGGCTAGTCTAAACCTCATAGAAATTTTTATGAGCCTCCCCAGTGCTGGGGTTAGAGATATGAGCCTGACTTTTTTGTTTTATTATTGGAGATAAGGGCTCATGTAGACTAGACTGGCTGCAGACTCACTAAATAACCATGGCTGGCCTTAAGTTTCCTCCTTCCCCAGCTTCCCAAGTACTAAGAGTACAACTTTGCACCACCACACCCAGCTATCAGAAAGTCACAAGTACCGAGGTAAATTATCTATGAATGAAAAGCATGGCTATAATAAATGCCAGCAAAGTAAGTGTTAACTGAATGGTGTAAAATAAATACTAAGTGGGCCAAAAAATAATAGTAATCTGAGAATAATTGTGACTGAACTCTCATGTCAAAGGTAGAATTTGAAAGTTGGGAAGCCAGGGGTGCAGGTATATGAGTGTACCCCAGCACTCAGAAGGCTGAGGCAGGACATACTGAGGTCCAGGGTCTTGAAAGAGGACAGAATTTGAGTTAAACATTTTGAAAATATCTTTATTTACATGTATGTGTGCCTGCATGATTTCATGTGATCATATGTGTACAGGTGCCCACAGGGGCCAGAGAGTGCTGGGTCACCTGCAACTCTTGTGAGCCATGCATTGTTTCTTCTGGGAACTGAACCCAGGTCCTCCAAAGAGAAGTAGGTGCTCTTAACCACTGAAGTATCCCTCCAGTCTCTACACTGAACCTTTTGATCAAAATCTGAACAAATGAGATTCAGCTTAAAATAATCAAGACTGAAATGGCCTAGACTAGAAACAATGACAAAGTTGATTTGGCCAGAATTGGGATTTGTGCCGAATGGTGGTAACTTGGAATAAAGAAAAGTATTGTCTGGAAAAATAACATGACAGGCAGAACTGGGAAGGGGGTGATTCAAAAGGGAAATGTTATTGCATAGACAAAGAAGGATGTCGGGGGAAACCCTAGTAAATTTACTGTCTTTTACAATATGTAGACATATTTTAAAAGTTTACTTTATTAGGTTCTTATACCTCTACCTTATGCCTCTGCCTCTTTTCAAACCCTTAACCACCCTATTCCCTTCCAACCCCCCAACACTAGGTAGGAGAGAAAGAAGCTTAGAAGAGAAAGGGCCACAAACCCCTTTAAACTAGTTCCTACTGATTAGGGTTGTTGGATTCCTTGGGGCAAGTCCAATATTCGTTGTCAAGATATCCAGCAGTCCATCAAAACAGCAATAGCAAACACAGCAGCAGGATAAACCAGCAGCAGCCCAGGGAGCAGAGGGGAGCAGCACCCTTCTTCTTCAGAGCACCCCATTCCTCTTGGGGTGCTGGTGCTCTCAAGAGGCCTCAGAATTAAACTATCCCTGCTAGAGCACGAGGCAACATGGTCAACAGCTGTGGACAACCTGAAGCTGCCCCATATCCCACACCTGGGATAAAACAAAAAATTCATATAACTGGGTTTTTTAAGACACCAAAATTCTCCATACAAGAGTGACGGTCATATGCCATTTTGGCGAAAACTAAAAACAAAGAGCAGAGGAGTATGATTGTTCTTCCATTGTTAACACAAATGTTGGTGGTAGCGCTTGTGGTTGGGAAGACTGAGAAGGAAATCACTGAGCTAGCTGTCTTGTCCTTGGTGAAAATCAAGGGGAAAAAGGAATCCGATGAGTTGTTGAGAACTGGATACCACACACAGGGGAAAGAATGTGCAGAGAGAAGGAAGAACACGAGGCTCTGTCCCAGACGGAGTAAATAAGCAGCAGAGCAGTGATTAGAACAAGCCAGAAAGCGAGGATGAGGAGCCCAGAGCTGGCATCGTGACTCAGCGGGCAGAGTGCTTGTCTGGCACACGTGAAACTCTGGGATCAGTTCCCAGCAGGAGATAAACTGTCCATGTGTGCACACCTGTCATCACAGCACTCAGGAGGTGCAGGCAGGAGGCTCAGGAGTGCAAGGTGATCCTTGCTACTTGGCAATCTCAAGGCCAACCTGAGCTACATGAGATCCTGTCACCCCTCAAAATTATAACATAAAAGAGCAATGAGATCAGCTTTGAACATACTGGGTTCCATGATGTTATCTGTTTCTTCTGACTTGTTCTGACCACTTGAACATGGAGAAGCTTAACAACATGTATGATACTTCTGTGCATGGGGTTGGCAGCCACTTTGCCTTGTGGCCTTTTGCATTGATGCCTGATGTTGTATCAGACAAGTGCTGTCTTCCAATGGAACTTGCTTTCATTGATGACCCAGAATCTGGATCAAGTCTCTTCTTGTCTTACAAAGTTATCTTCCATGATCATGGGTCCTGAAATAATATCCAATAAAGTTTTTCTTTTGCAACTTATTTAGGGTATAGACTAAAACCAAATGACAAAATCACCTTATCCCCCCTTCTTGTTATAATATTTTTAGATTTATTTACTTTATATGTATGATGTTTTGCCTGCATGTATGTATGCTTGGATGTGGATCATGTGTATGGAGTACCCACAGAGGCCAAAGAAAAGCATTGGATGCCCTGGTGCTTGTGAGCCGCCATGTGGGTACTGAAAAACAAAACCCACGTCTTCTGCAACAGTAGTTTCATTCTGCAAGAAAATAAACCCTGCTTTGATATTTGAAGCAGGGTTTCATAGCTTAGGCTGCCCTTGAGCTCATGACCTTGATTCCCTTGTTTCCTCCTTCCAAGACCTAGGACTACAGATGTACACTATGACAATTACTTTTAAAGAGTTGGTTGTTTTGTTTTGTTCAAAGTGATAAGGATTGAACCCAAGCCCTGCACATGCTGCATATATGATCTCTCTACTGTGTCCCCAGCCTGCTTGCTTTCTCTCACTCCCTCTCCTTCCTTCCTTCCTTTCTTTGTTTCTCTCTATTTCTTCCATTTTGATTAGCATGTAAAGAAATGGTTTTTACTGTGATATTTTCATACATATACTCACATACATACATACATACATACCAGTCATTATAACTTGGTTCTTGATTGCCCTTTCTACTGTCCTTATCCATATCCCATGCCCCCACTTTTCTGGTCCCCTCACTTCTCCTAAATAGTCCCCCATTCTGTTTCTTGTCACATATATTCTATTACCCTGCTTATTTCTCCCTACTTTGCTCTTTAAACCTCGTCCTCTCCCATACAACCTTTGCTATATTTGCATATGTGTAATTTAATATAATCCACATATAAAAAAACTATGCAACATTTGTCTGTCTGTGTTTGGGTTTCATTTTTTCTTTTTGACAGTGGTCTGGAGAGAGCCCAGGTCCTTGCACATGCTGGGTGAGCACTTTACCACAGCTACATCACTGCTCTGAATGCGGCTCATAGCCAAAATATAGCCAAACCAAGGGCTCACCACAGCCTTCTTGCCACCCTGCCTAGGGCCTAGTTTGTCCAGGGGAAGAACACAATGATGGCTTTCATAGTCACATGGAGATGGCAGGAGTTGCAGAAACCATGTCTAGGTAGAGGAAATAGGTGTCTTGCTCCTTGAGGCTATTTTTGGAATCGGTTCTTTTTAGTGGTTACAAAAGTCACAGTGTTGATACTTAAAATATTTACTCTCTGCCTAATCTGATGGAAACTTTGAAAAAAGGCTTAGCATTTCTATTCTGAATGAGGCACAAATTCCAAAATAGGAATAGCCAGTTGACCTGCTAGGTAAAATTTCAGCACTGTCACATTCACTGAGCGAGAGCTATCAGAGTTTATTCACCTTCCTTCTGTTGCGCTATTTTGAGATTACCTCACTCAAGAATGTCTCTGCTCCTCGGGCTTCCAATTTTCTCCTGTTTTTCATTTGTGTGTGTTTTTTAAAATAAGAATATATGTATATCCATAGTCAAACTTGGAACCTTATTCTAGGCAAGAGATCTCCACTAAGCTGCAACTCTGTCTCCAAATTGTTTCTTAAGACAAAACTACTGGGGTTGGAGAAATGGCTCAGTGGTTAAGAGCACTGGCTGTTCTTCCAAAGGACCTGGGTTCAGATCTCAGCACCCACATGTCAGTTCACAGCTGTCTGTAATGGCTGGGCGTGGTGACACACGCCTTTAATCCCAGCACTTGGGAGGCAGAGGCAGGTGGATCTCTGTGAGTTCAAGACCAACCTGGTCTACAAAGTGAATCCAGGACAGCCAAGGATACACAGAGAGACCCTGTGTTGGAAACAAACAAACAAAAAAAAAAAAAGACAAAACTACTACAAGGTTCCAGGTATCTGGCATGTAATATCAATATATAATGTGCCACCAACACTTGGATATTTTAATATTTGTTTGTTTACTTGTTATGTATTTATTTTTATGTGTATGGGTTCCCACATACACCATGTGCAAGCAGTGCCCATGAAGACCAGAGGAGGGCACCAGATTCCTTGGAACTGGAATTACAGATGATTATGAGTCACCCTGTGGGTACTGGGAATCAAACCTAAATCCTCTGGAAGAGCAGCCAGTTCTCTTAACGTCTGAGCCATCCCTCCAGACTTTCTCATTTACTTTTGAGACAAGTTCTCTTATTGAAACTGAAGCTCATCTATTTGGCTGGACTACTTAACCAATGAGCTTCAAGTATCTACCTGTTTGCACTCATACACATACACATAAAGGGAGGGAAGGAGAGGGAGAGAAAACTCATATGTTATAGGTATGAGCCTGTGGGCCTGGCTTTTTAATATGGTTCTAGGGATCTCAGGTCCTCAGGCATGTGAAGCAGACGCTTTGCTGACTGAGTCGTCTTCTCATCCCCGTGGCTGTAATATTTTTAACAACTACATCATCCTCATTTTTTGATTTCTTAGAGAAAGGGTTTCTCTGTGTAGCCTTGGCTATCCTAGAACTCCCTCTGTAGACCATGCTGACCTCAGTCTCAGAGACCTGCCTGCCCCTGCCTCCAGAATGCTGGGATCAAAGGTGTGTGCCACCACCACCCGGCTGCTGAAAGTTTCTCAGGTTACTCTGGTTTTGGTTCCTGATTTCTACTGCAAACCTGTCTAAATGGAGCCAACAGTACCCCGCCGAAGCCTAAATGCTATGCTGTCTTGAAATTTCTTCTGCCAGGTAATTACTCTGCCACTTTTAAACTCAGTGTCCTACCAAGTCTTAGGACATGAACAGAATATAGACTATTTTGTTTCCACAGGCAATATGAATGGCCTCTAGTCCAACTCCTGATGGAGTCCCTGTTCCCACCTGAAATGTTGTGAGCCTGGCTCTCATTGTCCAAATTCCCATTGGCATTCTGGCTTTCTGCCCTCCTACCGGAATCACCCATTAAACTGATCTTACAACATTATATGGTATCACTAGTTTACAGCTCTAAATTTTTTCAAATACTTGCTACAAACTAGTTCCAAGGACCTAAGAAGCATATGTTCAGGGTTAGTCTTGGCCTTTCTCAGTGCTGATGACTTTTGTATCATGATGTCTAGATTCCTAAGAGAAACAACTTCAGGGTGGAAAGATTTAATCGGGCTTGTGGTTTGGCTCCATTGTCCTTGGTTTCACTGACTTGGGGGCCAAGGTAAGATGTTGTGCTCCTATAGAAGAGCATGTGGAGGAGAATTTCTGCTTCACCATTTGTGGGAAGCAAGAAGTCAAAAGGGCCTGAGACAAGATCCAGCACCCTAATAAATGCTCCTAAGAGATCTATTTCTTCCAGGTAGACCCCAACTTTTAAAGTTTAGAGAACCTCCTAATGTAGTGAGTTGGAAATCAAATGTTCAACACATATAGCTAAGAACTTATGGAGTCAATTTATATTTAAAATGGAACACCTAGTTTTCACTTGCTCGAGTCTAATGTATTCACACACACACACATACACTCACACATCCAAACAACAACGAAGAGGAGGAGGAGGAGGAGGAGGAGGAGGAGGAGAGCAATCAAGAAAGGAATTTGACATCTGGCTCTGCTTTCCATATGCACACACACAAACATGTGCCTATGTACCTACACACACACACACACACACACACACACACACACACACACACACACA
>CAJQZJ010031946.1:3568457-3590161 GCA_907164525.1 Lophiomys imhausi
CCTTCCTTCCTTCCTTCCTTCCTTCCTTCCTTCCTTCCTTCCTTCCTGCCTGCCTTTGGTCAGCTTCTTGGTCATAGCAATGTAATCAGTTCAGACAAATGAACAAGAAGATCAAAGAAATGTAGAGTGAAGATATGTCCTAGGAACAACCCAGGGAGCAAAATAAGGTAGGATGGACATTGAGGACAACAGCCTATAGGATAAGTGAGCCATGGTGATGAATATTGGAGGAAGAACAAGAAGCCTGAGAAAGAGGCTAATGTAGGGACCAGAAAATGAGGAGATGGCTCAGTGGTGAAAAGTTTTGCTACTTGTCTTAGTCACTGTTCTATTCCTGTGAAGAGACAACATGACCGTGTGTGTGTGTGTGTGTGTGTGTGTGTGTATTTTATTGGCGGCTTGCTTACAGTTTCAAAGGTTTAGTCCTTTATAGTGGGAATATGACAGCACTCGGGGGAAATCTATCTATCTATCTATCTATCTATCTATCTATCTATCTATCTATCTATCTATCTATCTATCTCTATCTCCCCATACCCCCTCAGCCTCTCACTTTTTCACTCTCTGAGCCTCTACACACTTCATCTCCTCACCATCTCCCAAGATGCCTCCCTCCCACTTCAAAGTGAAAATAGAAGCCATCACATTGGCACGCCCTCAGTTTCCTGCTACTGTGGCCACCTACACATTTGCCTACAACTGGCTCCTTCCATTGTTTACTACCCATGGCTTCAGAGCCAGGGACTCTCATTCCTGTAAAGCCAGATCTTTGGCCACTGCTGTGACAGTTAATTTTGTGTGCTAATTTGTCTGGGTTAGGGAAACCTAAATAGCAAATACATTGGGTGTGCTTTTTAGAAGGTGCTCCTGGTAGTGATTAGCATAAGAATCAGTAGTCTGAACAAAGAGGATCCACCCTCACCAATGTGAGCAGGTGCCAGGCAACTCTTTAAGGGTGAGGAGGAACTAAAAAGCAGAAGAAAGTGCCTCTTCTTAAACAGGGCATTTCCCTTCTGCCCTGAGAGGTCAGAGCCATGCAAGGCCCTTCAGACTGCCCACAACCCAATGTATTGATTGGTGATGGATGAGATGAAAGAGAGTCAGGGAGTTGGGCACGGTTCTCAGCAAGTAGCAGAGCCTGCTGTACAAGCCTGAGGCCCTGAGCCTGGTCAGCAGATCCCAAATAAAAGTGGACAGGAGAGAACTGATGGCGCAAAGCTACCCTTTGACCTCCACATGTGCACTGGGGCGCATACACGCTCCTTTCCACCAACAATATGAATGTGGGCTTTCATCATAAGCTGGATAGAAGATGTCTGCATGCATTCAAAATTAACACTCCTAACAAAAACCCTGATGTCACCCTCTTCCCTCAACTTGCCATTTCTCTATTCTTTACTGTCTTGTTTAGCAATAGCATCTTCTACTTTGGAAAACAAAACAAAGCAAAAAAATCTCTGTAAGTCATTTTTAAAAAATTGTCTTTAAAAAATTACCATTTGTGCTGGTCGTGGTGGTGCACACCTTTAATCGTAGCACTCGGGAGGCAGAGGCAGGAGAGGATCTCTGTGAGTTCAAGGCCAGCCCGGTCTACAAGGTGAGCCCAGGACAGTCAAGGATAGACAGAGAAACCCTGTCTCGAAAAACCAAAAAAAAAAAAAAATTACCGTGTTTGTGTGTGTGTGTGTGTGTGTGTGTGTGTGTGTGTGTGTGTGTGTCCTTCTTGTGTCTTTCCATCTGTCTCACAGGCCCCTCATACCATGCCTGAGTCTCTTTCATTCGTATGTCACAAATAAATTTCTTGCAAGTCTGTTGTGTGGTGTGATCTTAGCATCATTGCTTGGCTCTCCCATCACGGAACAAAACAAAACAAAACCCTCCCTTGGGAGTGATGGCACACGCCTTTAATCCCGAGCACTCAGGAGACAGAGGCAGGCAGATCTCCGAGTTCAAGGTCAACCTGGTTTACAGAGTGAGTCCAGGACAGCCAGGGCTGCACAGAGAAAAACTGTCTGGAAAACAAAACAAAACAAAACAAAAAAACAAACCGCTAACACTGGTGCCATGTGACTCAGTAGGATATCCCAGTGTTGTTGCTCCTTCAGAGGTCTGAGATGCACTGGGACCCTATCCTTTATCTCTGATCTACCCACAACAGACCCACCTTCCAGCCTACTAGTCCATCACTGGCAATTAGCAAAGGATCCCCCTTGGTCAACATAAATGCTTCCCTTAGTCTCTGGTGTTCTTAGACTCAGAGGTTCCCAACCAACTCCAGATACTTTCCCTTGGGCTAGGCTTCATTTTTTGAGCTTGGTTTTTCACTTTTTGGCTTCACTCAAAAGGCCTGGTACTGGGCGCAGAATCTCCTCAGGCTGTTAGTTCTTGACGCCCATGGAGTGGGGCATCCACCCACTAAGAGGCTTTTGTCTTCCTTGTTTGGTACTCCCTGAGTCCTGGGGAATTCCCTGAACTACAACTTTAGGATCTTTCTCTCTTCCTCACCCATGGGACCAGCATCCACCATACCCTCTGGCCATACCTACCGACATGCCTTAGAGAACTTCTTGCCTCTCCACCTGGCATCCAACCTGAAGGGCCTTAAATTTATTCTCTTTTGTGAGAAAACATGGCCTCAATATCCCTTAGATAATCAATCCAAATGCTGCCAACTAATGACATCCTAGAGCCCATTACTATTTGGGACCTTTACAAATATTACAAGCAACCAAGGGGAAAGGAAAGAAATTCTCCTATTTCTCTTTTCTCTGATCCAAACCATTTGTCTTCACCTGGTCTCCCCTATACACTGTGTAAATATCCTGTCTTTAAGCTAAGTTGATGAGCCTGTAATTTTGTTAGAAAGTAGGGACCAGGAGCTGGACCTCGAAGGAGGGTGAGAAAGCAAAGGCACCTGCTAGCTACAGCATGCACTCCCAGCACACACCCCTTGCTGGCTGGTGAATCTCTGTTGCCCAACAGTGTTTGCTCCTAACCAAGTTGCTGATCAGACTTTCTATGTTCAGATCATTTGTTTCTGTTGGCTTCTGCCACCCGTGACATTTGATTCTATCTAGAGTCTGATTCTTCAGCTGCAGCCTCCTTCCACTTTCTTTTTAATGATCTGTCTCTTGTCCCTATGGCTCTGGCCTGCTATGCCCTCAATGTGAGCACCTATGTGTCTCTCTGCTTGCTGCAGCCTGCTACACCCACATGGACACCTCTCTTTTCTCCTGCTCCCTGCTCTATCTCGCTTTGGGCCTTCCTGGGCCAGTATGTTTCAAGTTTCCTTGCCTCCCTCTAGGAGCTGCCTGTTAAATCCCACAGCTTCTGCTCACTCAGCTTTCCTCATACAGTTTATACAAATTTGTTTTGCGACCCTCTCTCTCTTCCTCCAAGGACTAAGATTTTATCACAACAGCTTAGCCTCAGTACAAATCAATGACCAAAAAACTGGAACACTTGATTTCCATATTCTCACAAATCATAACAGCCAGCCTCGTACAAACAAATAACCCCCCCCCAAAATATTTTATATCTAAACTTGTTCTTTTCTACATTTTCTCTACTTTACACTCTTAAAAATGTTTTTTTAAGATTGATTGATTGATTGATTTTACATATATGAAAACTCTATCTGCATGTATCCCTCCATGCCAGAAGAGGGCATCCATCAGATTCCAGTATAGATGGTTGTGAGCCACCAAGTGTTTGCTGGGAATTGAACTCAGGACCTCTGGAAGAGCAGACAGTGCTCTTAACTGCTAAGCCATCTCTCCAGCCTCTCTTAAAAATCTTTTAACTTTATGATTTCTCTATACTCTACTCTCAAAAAAACTCTTAAGACTATGCTATAAACTCTGTCTCAAGGTTTGTAAGTCTATTGGGTACAGCTTAAAATCTATAAAATCTGTAACTTATAACTAAAGGCTTATAATTAAAAGTCTATACTCAGGTAATTTTAACTTGCTATAGCATATTATATATGATTCAACTCTTGTTTAGAATATATGTGTGTGTATATATAACTTGGATTCAACACTATGTGTCTGTGTGTGTAACTTAGGTTCAATTATGTGTGTATATATGTATGTAACTTATACAACTTGGATTCAACTCTGTGTGTGTGTGTGTATAACTTGAATTTGACTCTATATGTGTGTATGTGCATTATAACTTGTATTCAAATCTCATAAAAAAACCAACTAGATCTACTAGGAAAACAGATGTTTTTAAATAGAAACCATGTGATTTCCTCCATCTTGTCTGATGACTTCATCAAGATAAAAGCAGCCACATGGCTGGCAGCCATCTTTACAAAGGTTAAAGGGTGCATACATGCCATGTGACTTAACTTACCTTCTGATGACTATGTGGCATAGGACAACAATTATAAAATTTCTTAGCCCTAATGAGCTCTCTGTGTATCATTGTATCTCCTTTTAGACTGAGGAAGCAACAACAAGTCTCCAAAATATTTTGGATTAGTATGGGTTTTTGTATGATGATGAAAATTTAAATTTATATTTGCTAAGACATTTTATATATATGATTCAACTCTGGCTTAGGATATACTGTACATGATGATGAAAATTTAAGGTTATAAAGGTCTACTCAGATTAATAAATGCTGACATATAGTGTGAGGACTTATCTGGAGTCCATTTGATCAGCAAAAGGTGGATCCAGCTTGATTCCATGAAGCTTACTTACAAGAGTGGTTTTTGTTTTTGTTTGTGTCTAAACACCAGCATGTCCTACACAGTTTACTGTAGCAACTTCCTAATGGATCCCCTGATCATTTTCATTTCCTTGGCTCTCTGCTTCTTGTTTTTCAGTGCAGCAATCAAAGCAATGGTTTTGAAAGGTCAGATCATGTCATTTCTTGGCACACAGCTTTCTCTTTTGTTTCCTGTTTTCTTTCATAACCTCATAACCTTTCCATTTCACTTAGGATAAAAGCCAAAATTCATATCATGGCATGTTAATTATATATTACTGTATAAAAATCGAGCTTCACAGAACATTGCTTTGAGACAGCATCTCTGTTGTTTGCTCCTAATTTCATGGATCAGGGAATCCGGATTAGATTCAATTTTGAGATTCGTGTACCTTTTTTTTTGTTTGTTTGTTTTTTGGCTTTTCCAGACAAGGTTTCTCTGTGCAACAGCCCTGGGTGTCCTGGAACTCACTCTGAAGACCAGGCTGGCCTTGAACTCACAGAGATCCACCTGCCTCTGCCTCCCGAGTGCTAGGCCAGCTCCTGTACTTTTTTTGCCTGGAGCTGCACATGTGCCTGAAATCCTAGTGGCTTAATGGGGGGGGGCACATTGTTTTACAGCACATTTGTTTGGTGGTTAGATATGCAGTTAGCTGAGCCACATGGCTACAGCATATACAGACTAGCTTAGGTTTCCCCTGGCTATCTCAAAAACAAAAACAGCAAAGTGGTTTAGGGAGAGGTCTCAGTAGTTAGGAACACTGCAGGTACAGTCCCCAACACCTGTACTAGGTAGTTTGTAATTGCCTATAACTCCAGTGACAGATCTAATGCCCTCCACATGTATGTGCACTTTTTCATGTGCACGCGTGCACACACACACACAGATAAAAAATAAAATAAAATAATTTTTTGATGACAAAGCAAAACACAGGGCCAGCCAAAAGTCATCTGGGAGAATCACTAACATGAGTGTGGATCAGTGGTATCCCAACAGAATCCCCCACATGACTGTGGATCAGTGGTATCCCAACAGAATCCCCCCACATGACTGTGGATCAGTGGTATCCCAACAGAATCCCCGACATGAGTGTGGATCCCTGGTATCCCAACAGAATATCCCACATGAGTGTGGATCAGTAGTATCCCAACTGAATCCCTCACATGAATATGGATCATGGGTACCCTAACTGAATCCTGCCCATGAGTGTGGATCAGTGGTAGCCCAACAGAATATCCCACATGAGTGTACCCCAACAGTGGATTCCTCTGTCCTGGCAGCATGCACTTAGAGGATATATCATCCACTGAGAATTTTGAGACAGTACTAAAAACTCTTCAGAAAATATAGGATGTTTCGTTAACGCTGTGATGATAAATTCTGAACAACATATTACTTCCTAAACATTCTTATTCTTGGCTCAAGTTCTAACAACTGTTATAGGTGAAGTTGCATTTTGATATCACATCTAAAAAACATTATGTGTGTATGTGTGTGCCCTTGAGAGCCAGAGGAAGCAGATCTGTTGGAGCTAGAATTACAGGGGGTTGTATGCCCCTGATATGTGTATTAGGCCATGAGTTCAATCCCTGGCTCAAAAGAAAAGAAAAGAAAAAGACTTGTTTCTTGCTTTATGTATAAGAACAAATTGAGAGAATTAAGCATTATGTTAGGAAATATTATTTAGTAGTTGTCTAAATTATTCCTATTGCAGACATTTTATTTTAGCAATATTCATAGTTATTACACAATTAGTTTTAGCACACCACACAGAAGATCAAAGTTCAGATTGTTGTGTGGCTATTAAAGTCATTGAGTAAATAATCATGCTTTATGCCTTTTCTTTGGAGAAATGTTTACCTTTTATTTTCTTTTATATCCTCCTAGCATGATTGTATAGAGATTCAATACCAGACCATTTCTCATGGTGTTTCTTCCTGGCCATTATAATGACTAATTTTCCTTGTGGTTACTATTAGAAATCATTTGTCACCTCAAAGAGAGAAGGTGCATAGCAGGAACTGGAACCTGACATGGGATGTGTAGCCACCGTTCCTGCTAGTTGAGAGAGGTCACTTGAGCTCAGGAGTTCAAAATCAACCTAACAAGAGAGTGAGCCCAGTCACAAAAGTGATCAAATCATTATCTAACCTGCTTGGGAGACTTAAAACAAGGTCTGGAGGTGGATGTTGCACTTAGAAGATGTCAAAATCCACATAATGATTAAAGGAGAGAAATCACTTTATAAAGTGGTCCTCTGACCTCCACATTAGTGTTCACGGATGCACACCATGTACACAGACACACTGATAATAATAATATTATTATTAGTTAATAATAATAATAATAAATAATTTAAAAGAGGGGTTTAAAATTTTAAATGGTGAATCTTACGTCAAATATATTTTACTCCAATTTTAAAAAATCTGTTTGGGGTCTAGAGACAAGACTCAGCACTTAAGAACATTAGCTGCTGGGCTGGAGAGATGGCTCAGCGGTTAAGAGCACTGGCTGCTCTTCCAGAGGTCATGAGTTCAATTCCCAGCAACCACATGGTGGCTCACAACCATCAATAATGAAATCTGGTGCCCTCTTCTGGTCTGCAGGTATACCTGCAGACAGAACACTGTATACATAATAAATAAATCTTTAAAAAAAAAAAAAAAAAAGAACATTAGCTGCTCTTAAAAAGGACCTGGGATCTATTCCCAGCACCATATGGAGGCTCACAACCATGTGTAACTCCAGTTCAGGGAATCAGGAACCCTCTTCTGGCCTCTGTGGGCATCAGATACACAAGTGGTGCACAGACACACATACAGGAAAAACACCCACACACATAAAACAACATATTTTCCTTGAGTGACTGTATCTTGTCCTCTTGATTTTGTTTGTTTGTTTGTTTATGGAGATGTTGGGAACAAGCCAAGAATTTTCCACTTACTATAAAAGCATCATACCACTGAGTTAAAATCCCTAACCCCTACCTTCTGTATTTGTTAACAATAAAACTATAAGTGATTATATATATATATATATTTGTAACCCCATCATTTAGATGCCTATGCAGGAGGATACTCCTAAATTGAAGCTGGTCTGCTTTACATGATGAGACTTTGTCTAAAAAAAAAATTCATTCATTCAAACTATTTTAACCAGAAAGAAGCATGATATTTTTGAAACCAGAACCACAAGGCACACAAAGAAAGAAAAACTTGATATCAAAATTAAAGTCTATATCAAAACCAGTGAAGAATAGAGTTGATACTGGGGAAAATGTTATTCATGGTAGAAAGGACAATTTGAGGCAGAGTCATGGGATGAAAAAAGAAAACATGAAATAGAGAGAAGATGACAAAAACTCAGACAGTGAAGAAAGCTCCAGTATGAAGCTGGTAGGATCTGTGGAGGAGCAAATGAGAGCAACCAGTACAGAAATAGGAACAGAGCCTGGGCAGCAGACCCCAAACATCCATGCTGATGCCCAAAAGGAACAGAGCCTCCACCCCAGACCTTGAACCAACAATATGAATGACCAAGGGGAAGACAGCTGCCATCTATGAACTCCTTTTTACATGGGGAATGATGACAGCCAAGAAGAGTGCCCACTTGCCCAGACACTGAGAGCTGGCTGGCAGTGGGCCCCACCTTCATGTCAGGAAAGCCTTGCAGTCTTTCAGGTCCTTAGGCTATGTAAAGGGGGCTGGACTGGAGACAGTTTGTCTTACTGTGAAGATACCCAATGCCTCCTTGGCTACTTCTGCCTGCCCTGTTCGTGCCAGCTTGTTGCGTCATGACCTGTGTCTGGTCCATTTGCAAGATGCAAATATTGATCAGGCTTCCAGTCCCTGGAGACCAATGAGACACGTGGGAAAGTGAGGCCTGTCCAAGAAGGGCGCACAGGCTGCACCTCCCTGCTACAGTGCGCATCTTGTAATCACATAACTCAAGGATAAAACTACACGTACTCTCTTTGGTAATGAATTTCTATATGCTAAAATAGCAGATATGTCCTGTGTTAGTCTGCAGTAACAGAATGTGCAGCTTAAACAACACAAATCTATCACCCCCAGCTCTGAAGGCTAGATGCTCAAAGCACCAGTGGGCTTGGTTTCTTCTGAAGTGGGTGAGAGACTGTCCATTTATTTGTCCATCACTCTCCTCTGGTTTGGGGGGCTGGCTGGCAGTAGTTGGCATTCCTTAGCTTATAGAAATGCCACTCCATTTCTATAAGCTTCTGCCTTCATCTTCATATGACATTCTCTTCACATGCACATCTGTATCCAAATTTCTCCCTTCTTCATAAGAATGCCAGACAAAGTAGTTGAGGCATGACCCTTTCTGCAGTAGTACTTCATCTTAACCCAGAAAACCTGCAGAGACCCTATTCCCAAATAAGGCCAGCTTCATGGGTACTGGAAGCTAAGACTGCAACATTTGTGAATTTGGGGAGAACACAAGTTAACCCATAACATGGATAGTTAATAAAAGTTAGGTGTTAGTGAGGAATTTTAGAGGGGAAAAAAACCACACATGTGTATATGTACACGTACTACACACACACACACACACACACACACACACACACACACACAGTCTCTGTGTGTGCTCACAGTAGCATATGGGAAGCTGGACAGTCCCATACTGGCCATCTGCAGGCTGGACAGCCCTACAATCTAGTAGTGCCTCAGCTCACAAAGTTGAAAGCCTCAGGACAGAAATTCCAGTGATGTGATCTCAATCAGAGGCTAAAGGCCTGAAAGCTCCCTGAAGGGACATAGTGAAAGGCTGGAGAAGCTGGAGTGTGGTGACTATGGGTGATGGCAGCAGCCAGTGATGTCCTTCTTAGAGTGTAGCTTGGCCACGGCTACTTCCTTCTTAGACTGCTGTTCTACCAGTACCTAACCTAGTGGTCAGTGTGAGCCGACCCCCCTCAGCACTGTCTTCTTGGCCAACAACTGTGGACTACCCTCACTGGCATAACCCAGACGTGTGCTCATAGCTCTCAACATATGAAATTGAGAATCAGGATTTTTTTTTTAATTTCGAGACAAGATTTCACTGTGTCACCCAGGTGACCTAAAGCCCCAAAGTGCAGGAGGCACGGAGGCCCTTGTATGCACACATAAGCACTAGGGGAACCTGGAAAGTTAAAACACACAGGTAGAGATGCGTAACTGTTACCCACCCACAAGGCTGGTGGCTGACATGGTGAACAGCCTGGTGACCTTGGCTGTATCTATGGCCACAGACCACACCAGATCCTCCACAGACCCTTACTGTAAGCTTGTTCTTCTCAGTCAATCTGCAGAAGCTGTCTTTATGGAGGGTGTCGATGTAGGCAATCTATGAACCCATCTTTATGGAAGGTGTCACATGTACTTTACGGAGTCTTATGCAGTCACGTCTGATCTTTGTTTAACTTACTTTGTGCTTTATCGAGCACACTGATTTGAGTTAATCATCGCCAAGAAATTTTTCTCCAAATTGGGTCATGCTTAAACACGCTTACTCAGGGTCAGACTCCTGGAATTTGAACTGAACATTCTTATGAAAAGAGGAGCCATGGTTGTTAAAATGTTGGCTCCATTAGCACAAGAAGAAGTGTCACAGTTACTAAAGTTTTTAGTAACTTGATCTCAGCCAAATCACTGGGAGTGATAGTCACTGCCCACATGCCCCTGCTAGCAAAGGCTTCCAACTGAAAATTAGCTACATTCATCAGAGGGGTTACTTGTAGGTTTTGGTTTTGCTACAGGTGCCTTGGTGGAATAGTGCTTGCCTAGAGGTCATGATGCCCATAATTTGACTCTCAGCACTGAATAAATAAAAATGCAAACTGGGCTGAGAGTAGCAGCACATGCCTTTAATCCAGCCGAGGAAGAGGCAAGAGGATCCCTGTGAGTTCAAGGCCAGCCTGGTCTACATAAGAGTTCCAGGGCAGGCAGAGCTACTAGACACGATGAGACCCAGGGGAGATGATCCGAGAGGTGGCGATGGTGGTGGCAGTGAAGGTCGCATTATCTTCTTCCCTGTGTTATCCACACTGTTTGCAGCCATGGGGCTGTCAGGTCTCAGGGTCCTGTGATCACATTAGTTGGCGGCCTGCCCCCCTCTAGATCCCCATGGGCCTGAGAGCTGAACTTCCAGTACCCCGTGACTCAGTGTCATCCAAAAGACACACCCAGGGACAGAGGTCCTTACCCTCAAGTTCATGACCTTGGCTGGGAAAATCTTACATCCTCATTTTAGAATACTTTCAGTTAAGGTTTAGAGAGATGGCTCACTAGTTAAGAACACATACTCTGCCGAGTGGTGATGGCACACACCTTTAAGCACTGGGGAGGCAGAGGCAGGCAAATCTCTGTGAGTTCAAGGTCAGCCTGGTCTACCGAATGGGTTATAGGACAGCCAGGGCTACACAGAGAAACCATGTCTCAACATTACAAAACAAAGCAAGACAAAAAAATAAAAAGAACACATATTGCAAGAGAACCTTAAACTCACATAGAAGTGGGGGACTTGTGTGCTCACAACAACCTCTAACTACAGCCCTGAGGGAATCCCACACCTTTTTCTGGCCCCTGCAGGCACTGCTCTCTCTCTCTCTCTCTCTCTCTCTCTCTGAATTTGAATTTAAAATAATAAAAATACATAAATTAGGGTGGAGCAAGGTGGTGCATGTCTAATCTTAGCACTCCGGAGGTATAAACAGGTGGACCTCTGTGAGTTTGAGACCAGCCTCATCTATATAGTGAGTTCCAGACCAGTCAAGGCTACACAGTGAGACCTTGTCTCAAAAACTTAATTAATTAAAAAGAACTCTCCCGCTAAAACAAAAATTTCTTTTAATTGTGATTTCCATTACAAGTCAAAGTGTAGTATTGTTACTGCTCTGGTTGGTGGTGTGAGCCTGGGAGAGTAGTCTAAGAACAAGGTGGACTAAATGGCCAACTTCATTCAGAGCATCCGATGATGTGTATTCTGAAGGTTAGACAAAGTCATGTGAACAAAGTTCAATTGATTTAAGCTGTATACAGTCACAAAGGCAAGGTCACATGACTTTAGGCTGTGAACGGTCACAAGGACAGGAAACAAGAATGTTTCCAACTTTTTGCTTGGAAACATCATACTGAATTATAATGGGTAAGATGGTGGGCAATCTGAAGTAAAAACCCACTCCTGTTTATTTCACCGGGCAGGGGCACGAAAGCACATTCCAAGAACAACCCATGTTACAGAGGAACAGAAGTTACAAGACTTTTGTCTTGTTTACATGGAGTTTTCTCACAAGCTCTCAAAATTATCCTCATACGGCTTCACTCATGGACCGTGTTCAACACAGTATTAGCAATGTCCATGAATTTTATACCCAGAGAATATTTTCATGTAATATTGTAATTTTTCCAAGTATCATTTACGATCAATCCTTCTTCAAAGGGATGGTAGTTATTAGAGCCATTGCTACATTGTATTGTTTAGTGAATTAAGAAATGTATTCAGCCAGGCATGGTTACTCACACATGTAATCCCAGCTCTTGGGAGCCTGAGGCAGGGAGAGTAATACAGCTCTTGCTAGCCTGGGTTATAGACAAAGACCCTGCCACAAAGGAGAGTGATCTAATTTCTTTGTGGGTCTAGATTCTTTTGCAACACTCTATACATTTCAACTTCTTAAATATTTAAGAATTTCATTTCTTTTTTTTTTTTTTTTTTTTTTGGTTTTTCGAGACAGGGTTTCTCTGTGTAACAGCCCTGGCTGTCCTGGACTCGCTTTGTAGACCAGGCTGGCCTTGAACTCACAGAGATCCACCTGTCTCTGCCTCCCAAGTGCTGGGATTAAAGGCGTGAGCCACCACGCCCGGCTAAGAATTTCATTTCTTAAATATTACTGGAATGTTCTATGTATTCTCTGCCTAGGTAGGCACTAGTCCCCACAACATCACCTCTTCTTTTTGGTGAAGGCAACAATGGACAGCTTGGAGATGTGCATGTGCAATTGTTCTCCCTGGTTCTCAAGACCCCAAAGTCCACCCAGGAGCCAACTCTGATGTAAATTCATGAGGGTTGTTTGTTTAAGCTTAGAGCTTGGACTCTCAAGGCTCACCAATGCAGTGTTCAAGTTTAGAGCCCCAAACTCCACAAATACAGGGTTTATATAGGGGTTAGACAAAGAAACAAGTTCTCTATCATATGATTGGAAGACATTTGGACAACTAGTCATGCCCAATTTTGATTGGCTGTTGTCACTAAGTAACTAGCAGTGGCCAGTTTGATCATTAGAAGGTCTAATTTGACATTTATTATTTTTCTTTGGGAGTTAAGGGATTTTCCAATTACATAAGCCATAGATGGTATGATCATCATAACCTGGTCCAAATGAAAACAATTTTAGTCTTGGTTGTGGACTTTTCAGAAAAATCATAACAACAGAACATAAGTAACAGATTGGATATCAAGATGCATTTATCTTGACCAGACTGAAGGTCTTTTTCCTTCATCTGCATAGCAAGTTTCCCGGAAATGCATTCCTGGGGACACAGCTTCAGGACATGAACTTAACTTTTACCTTTCAGTTAACATGAAGCCTAGAAAAAATGGCTGCATTAACAATAAGAAGAAGTGCTTAACTATATACATGTTAACACTTAGGATAACATAGATTTCCCTTGCAGTAAGGATTTCTTAGATTTCACATAATCCCAGTGTGGAGGTGCTCATGTGCAATCCCAGTGTGGAGGATCTGAAAGTCAAGGTCACCTTCGGCTACATAAAGAGTCTGAGGCCAGCCTGGGCTACAGGAGACTTTCTTTCTCTCTGAATAAAGAGAAAAGAATTTTAAGAAGGTGATAAATGAACAGACGGATGAAAAGATGGTGAATCTGAAAGAGCCCCCAACTTCAAGCTTCTGTGTCCTGTGATGATGGGGTGTGTCTCTCTGAGGCCTCCTGGGCTGTCTTTCAGGAATTTTAATGGCTCTGGAGATTAACATACAGCCTCTCCCACCCTAGGCAAATATTTCACCACTGAACTACACACACAGCCCTACTTATTTATGTATTTGTTTATTGTTAGTCTGCCCAGGTTAACTTCAAACTTGTAATCCTTCTACCTTATTTAGGGTTACCTTCGTGTGCCCCAACAACCAGCGTTTTGAAAACTAATTTTTAAATTTAATTCACTGTTACTGTGAGTGTGTGTGTGTGTGTGATGTGAGTGTGTGTGTGTGTGTGTGATGTGAGTGTGGTCTGTGTGTGCCAGGAGCAGAGGTCAGCTGACAGACAACTTTTGTGGATTGGTTCCCTCCTTCCATGGTGGATTCCAGGAATCAGACTCACATTAGTCCCTGAGCCAACTCCACAGCCCCATCTTAGTAAATTGTATGGAAGTTTCGTTGTGTGGGAATAGTCATGGCTGTTGGTGAGTAACTCAATCTCCAGCCTTTATCTCCTCCTAGGATGTTGGAGATGGCGCTGGGTGTTTCAAGTTTCTGATTAAGGTGTGGTCCCTCTGACAACCATCTCCCATTCTAAGACTCTAGGTGCCTTCGAAGGAGTGGCCTCATAAGAACAAGAGATTCCTAAGACTCCCAAATGCTTATCGTTTTATTTCTCTGCCAGGAACCAGGGACAAACTCAAAATGTCTCATCTTATTATAGATGGAGAAGGGAATATTCTGTTTTACTCTAGACTTCAATGAATAAGTGTAAAAGAAGGCCAAGCATGGGAGCCTGTATCCTGGAATCCCCATTCAGATGGCTGAAGCAGAAGGATTATTAAGAGTTTAAGGACAGCATGAGCTACATAGGAAGTTTGAGGTCAACCAGGGATATACAGCAAGACCTTATGTCAAAAGTAAATAATCAAATGCATAAAACAAATGAATTAGTTAATTTAAAACTGTGAGCTCATCTAATTTTTAATGGAATTTTAATTTTAAAAGGTGGTTTGCATGATGAACATCGAAGAATCTCCATTTGGAGATGGTTGCATTAGTGGCAAGCTTGTCACTGGGCAAGAAAAATCCCTTGCTTCAACTGTAGAAAGAATGTGGTCCGAAAAGGACAAAACTTGGAAGCAGATAAGTCGACAGCCTAGCTCTGCCAAGACAGGGTAGGCAAGTCCTTCATAACTCCTGCTTTACAATTAGTGTCTGTCAGAGATACCGGGCCAGAATGCTGAAGATAGATGCTCCAATGTATTGAGAGTAATTGGGAAATGTCCAGGCAGCCAATTGTCTATCATTTCTTAGTTTTGGAAGCTGCTGGCTTTGCACTTCCTGTATAATCAGATATATTTATCCTTCTCAGGTCTCTGATGTGGTTGAAGACTAGATAGTTATAGTCTCACAGTTAAATTTTAAGTTGTTTAGGAATTAAAAGGATGTTCTAGGTCTAAGAAGATGTTTTTAAGTTGGTAATGAAAGTTAGAATGGAAACTGAATTAGGTATAGAACTTTAAGTTCATTGAGGCAGATGGATAATAGAATAGTAATATCAGTTGCCAAATATGTATGGACTGGACACTGGGAATATATGTTATAACTTATAATTTTCATAATTGTTACCTAATTGTTCTTATTGTTTTGTATTGTATTGTTATAAGAAATAGAGCCTTTTATTGGACTAAAAGTGGGAGCTGTTGAGGGGAAAAAGGTATCCTTTAAACTTAAAAAGCAGATAGGAGGGTGAGGGGAAAGGGCAGGAGGGTGGGACTGGGAAGGGAGAAGGACTATGATTGAGATGTAACTTGAAGAAAAAAAGTGATTTGCATGCTTGAAGAAATAAATGTTGAAAAAAAGTGACTTGCTGAATAATATGTATAACATAATATTTGTCAAACATTTATAAAAGTTCCGAATAATACTATGCAGTGCTAATGTGTGTATGTAAAAAATATGTAAAATTTTTATGAAAAGCATATACATAGCAAACGTAGGTTCATGGTTTTCCTTAGGAAGGGAGGGGTTAAATGGGATAAATGAAGCCAGGCTTAAATTCACAGTGCTTCATTCCACAGGAAAAATAACTGAAGATTAGTCTTTGTTTTGTTTTTTTGTTTTTTGGGTTTTTTTGGTTTTTCGAGACAGGGTTTCTCTGTTTAACAGCTCTGGCTGTCCTGGACTCGCTTTGTAGACCAGGCTGGCCTCGAACTCGCAAAGATCCGCCTGCCTCTGCCTCCCAAGTGCTGGGATTAAAGGCGTGCGCCACCACCGCCCGGCTAAAATTAGTCTTTGTAAAGTCTGGTTTATGTGTACCTGTTAAATGTAAGGTGGTTTTGGTAATCTTCCATGTGCCTTGGTTGCTTTGTGTTTAAAGTGTTAGAGGTGGGGACAGAGAGAACTTAATGGTGGAATGTGTACTGTGGTTATAGAGGACCTGAGTTTGATTCCCAGCCACCACATGAGACGGCTCACAACTACCTGTAACTACAACTCCAGGGTGATCTGACATTTCTGGCCTCTGTAGGCACATGCGCGCGCGCGCGCGACACACACACACACACACACACACACACACACACACACACAATTTAAAATTAAAATAAAAATAGACATATTTGCCTTATGTGACTAAAGCTGCCAATGACTCCTGCTGATACCATAAAGCCTTGGTTACTCACACAGTCTCCTTTGATGTTGACATGTGACTAGAGTTCATTAATGTATCTAGAGCATCTGATCCTGGCATGATTGCAGTTCATTGGCATATCAAAGGGTGTCTCTTTGGAGATTGCTTTCTTCTGGTTGCCAGGTAGAGCAGTAACAGCCCAAGATTCATGGTCAATTGTCCATGACTGTTGCTAAGTTAAAAAGAGCCAAAGAAAGCTAAGGAAGCAGCCGGGCGGTGGTGGCGCACGCCTTTAATCCCAGCACTTGGGAGGCAGAGGCAGGCGGATCTTTGTGAGTTCGAGGCCAGCCTGGTCTACAAAGTGAGTCCAGGACAACCAGGGCTACACAGAGAAACCCTGTCTCGAAAAACCAAAAAAAAAAAAAAAAAAGAAAGGTAAGGAAGCACACGCGTGCCCCGATCAGTCTAATGGTCAACCATGATGTTAACCCTTCAGCCATCCAGACTGACCGGCAACGTAGTCAATGTTCTCAGCTAAAATACTTTCAGTTTGTGTACTTTAATGTAATAACAGTAGAGTGTGGAAACAAGAGGCCGCTAATACACATTTGCATTCACAGAGGCAGAAACCCATCCCGTGGAATGAGATTTCAAGAGAGAGAGAGAGAGAGAGAGAGAGAGAGAGAGAGAGAGAGAGAGACAGATAGACAGACAGACAGGAAGCAGGAAGGGTGATGACTAAGAGCAAAGTCATAATGAGATGTACTACTTTGTATGCTGGCTTAGAACATTAATGTTTAGCCAGGGGGTGGTGATTCACGTCTTTAATTCCAGCACTCAGGTGGCAGAGGCAGGTGGATCCCTGAGTTCAAGGCCAGCCTGGTCTACAGAGTGAATTCCAGGACAGCCGACTACACAGAGAAACCCTGTCTCAGAATAACCAAATAAAAAACAAAAACAAAAACTAACAAACAAAAAAAACCCCAAACAACAACAAACCCACTAATTTTTAAAAAGAAAAACCAACTTAATAATTTTCATCTCATTATGAAAAATTTCAGATATTCACAAAAGTATAACCATGGTACAATGGTTTGTTTACATTATAAAAATTATTTCATCATTTTGGTTTCATTTTATTAGCTTTTTTTGGCTAAAAGAAAAATCTAAATCTGAGACCTCACCTGACATACTTATAATTTTGATTTTTAATTGAGCTGTTGAATAACTGGTTAACAAAGCACAGGATATCCCAGGAAATATCTTGTGAGATGCAACTATTAATCTTTTCTTTCTAATCAAAGAAAACAGCAGGGTTTAAGTTCTGACAATTATGTTTAAAAATGGAAAAAAAAACAATTAAATAAAAAAAACACGTAAGCAATTTTGAGACCTTTAAGCCCTGACTTCTCTTTCCTTCCTCTTTGACTACCCATGAGCAGCTAGCTACATCTGCACCCTTCCTGCCTTTGGTGTGGCCAGGACAGAAAGTAACTCATACTTGTTAGCTCTGCAAGGGACTGGGTAGCCTCTTGAACTTAATTAAAAAGGAACTTTTCATTTTTACAGCAAGCTGTTGACCCGTCTGTCTATCTCAGAAACTTCTAGCCCCTTACACAGTAGCAAAACACTTCTGTTAATATATTATGACTGTGTTTCTCAGTTTTTAAAAATAAATTTTGATGCTGGGCATGGTAGCTGATGCCTCTAAATACAACATCTTGAGAGAGTAGGGCAAGAGATACTCTGAATACAAGAATCCAAGGCTGTATAATGTGGTGTGCTTATCTGAACCCTCACACGCACAAGGCATGGCATCAATCTTTTTTGTGACATGGCATCTCCAAGATGTACATTCTGATCAGTAATTATCACACCTGTGGGTGTCCACTGTACTCCTGCCTTGACCTTGACACTTAAAAAAAGTATTATTGGGCAAGGCATGGTAGTACATGACTTTAGTCTCAGCACTAGGGAAACAGAGACAGGTCCATCCAGTTCAAGCCCAGCCTAGTCTACACAGTGAAAGAAGAAGGAGGAGGAGGAGGAGGAGGAGGAGGAGGAGGAGGAGGAGGAGGAGAAGAAGAAGAAGCCTTAACAATTTTGCTGCTATTGTTTATTATGTTTCTTTGAGACGGTCTCACATAGCCCAGGCTGGCTCATAGGGTAGTTGAGGCTATCCTTGAACACCTGATCTTCCTATGCCTACCTCCCAACTGCTAAGATTACAAGCATGCACTATCACATCTGGCTTACAAAAAAATTTTTTTATTTTGTTTTAGTTTCAGATTAAAAAAAAGAAAGAAGACAAAATAAAATATCCAGTGTTGGTGAGAGTATATATGACAAATATTTGCATATTTTTAGGTGGGAGCACATATAACTTTATGTATTTAAATAAAAACTAATTTGACAATAATGCTTGGACATGAAGCTTCAGTATTCAGAATTCAATACCAAATGGCTGATTTGGAATTTATAAGTCTGCCATGATGCTCATTCCCAGAATCCCAGCATTAGAGGGGTGAGGTAGATTGCCCATGGGTTCAAGGCCAAACTCTGTTGAGCTACAGAGTGTGGAAGATTTGTATAATCACTTAGGAAACTGAGGCAAAGCTCAAGAGCTCTCAAGGGCAGCTTGAGCTACATAACAAGTTCAAGGCCAGCCTGGGCCAACTTGATTTGGGGTCTCTAAAGCATTACAGAGGCAACCTAGGTCCCTGAGGGGAAAAATTTAACTTATCAACTAATTCATATCCATAGGCCTTGAAATTTCTTTTAAAACTAATTTTGTCACCAGGCAGTGGTGGCACACTTGGGAGGCAGAGGCAGAGGCAGGCAGATCTCTCTAAGTTCAAAGTCAGCCTGGTCTACTACAGAGTGAGTTCAGGATAGCCAAGGATACACAGAGAAACTCTGTCTTGAAAACAACACAAAACAAAATAATAGTAATAATAATTTTGTTGCTGGGTAGTGGTGTCTCATGTCTTTAATCCCAGCACTTGGGAGGCAGAGACAGGCAGATCTCTGTGAGTTCAAGGTCATTCTGGTGTACAGAGTGAGTTCCAGGACAGCCAGGGCTACACAGAGAAACCCTGTCTTGAAGGAAAAAAAAAAGCCAAACAAACTGAGGACAGTCTGGTCTACAAAGCGAGTCCAGAACAGCCAAGATTTGGTACACAGAGAAACCCTCTCTCAAAAACAAAACAAAATAAAAAAACAAGCAAACAAAAACCAACCAAACAAAATAAAATAATTTCCCATTTGAATTGCACTCCTATAAAACTATTTCCAGTTATCCACAGTATGTCCATTCTTTGAAAATACCTTTTTGATACTAACATAATTTTCTATTTAATGATGTACTATTATTTTATAATTGGATTTATATTGTTTCTAACTTCCTTATGTAAGACTTTCTATGATGGGTTCACAAACAGAATTAAACTGTTAAAAATTTAAATGTCTTATGCTGTCAAAATTTTTTTGCCTTGAATGTATGAACTTATACACATCCCCTACTAGAAATCTGTAGGACTCATTGCAACCTTAGTCAACATGAAGCCTGGGTACGGTGGCGTAACCTATAAACCCAGCACTTAGGAGGACTAAGAGTTAGAGGCTAGCCTAGTCTACGTGGCAAATCCAATGCCAGCTGGATTACCTGGCCTGGCCTTGTTTTGTTTTGTCTTAAACCAGAACAAGATAAAACAAAGCACTGACATCTAATTCCCTAGGAGCGTCTCTCTAGGGTGGTTTGGAGAACTGACATGCTTATCAAGTCACACACTGGATAAGCTTTCCTAATCTCACAAGAACTGGAGACTGTCAAATTAAATTGCATTTACCCATTAGAAAAATCTTTAATAAATTATCTCATTTTCCTCAACTTTCCTTCCCCCTTCATTCCTGCTTCCTTGCCAGCTTGGCTGGCCTGCCTTCCTGCTTCTTGGCTGTCCTTTCTGTCTGTTTCTTTTGGTAAAATGTTTCATATTTGTTTTGGAAAATTTTTCAAGAGAACAAAAACAAGCCCTCTCCTGCCAATGATAACCTTGAATGTGTCTCATCGTGCAAAGAGAATTCAGGGATGGAAAACTAAGATCTAATGTGTTCTTTACCAAATGCCCTGAGAAGCTCTGGGATAAAGATCCACAGTGCCTCCAGTCTTTACCCAGTGACACCTTTCACTAATATGCTGGCTTCTCAGAATACCTCCTGTTTACTCTCAGAAGAGATCACGTTTTAGGGGGCAGCATTATACATCCTGTGGCCATGCTAATACATTGTGTTCGAAATGTACTTTGGGAAAGGAGTCTTACTATTGCTTGATACCGCTCAGATGGGGGTCAAAAGACGTTTCTCTTAGAACAATGTACCATGCATGGTTTTTGGTAGCTGGGTTTACAAACATAAGCCAAAAAACAGGAGAGCAGCACCTCCTTAATTCTAACACTCTAGAGGCAGAGGCAGGCAGAGCTCTGAGTTCCAGGCCAATTGGTCTACAGAGCAAGTTACCTGACAGCCAGGGCTACACAGAGAAACCCTGCATTGAAAAACAAACAAACAAACAAAATAAATAAAAATAAAAATAAAAGAAGCATGAGCCTTAAAAACAAAAACCAAAACCTCTCACCTGAGCCAGGCATAGTGGCTCACGCCTTTAATCCCAGCACTCTGGAAGCAGAGGCAAGTTGATCTCTGTGAGTTCCAGGCCAGCCTGGTCTATAAAGCCAAGTTCCGGGATAGCCAATACTATTACAAGAGAAACCCTGTCTCCAAACAAACAAACAAAACCCTGTTACCCTTAGTTAGGAAATAGTTATATGAGAAAAGGAATGGTAGGACACACCTTTAAACCCAGAGCTCAGGAGATAGAGGCAGGAAAAGCACTGTGAGTTCTAGGCTATCCGGGGCTGCCTGTGGTTCTTTAATTGTACTTCAGTTTAAGGAGTCTTTAAATTAAAAGATATTTCTGCTTTGCTTTTTTTTTTTTCTCTGCTGGATAATTCACATGCTAGTGAACAAAAGGTATACTAGACTGAAACAAATGTCGGGATTGTTGCCTAGAGGGTTATCTTTTTCCTTCTCCCCTGCCCCTCCTCCTTTGTTGTTTTGTTTTTGAGACAGGATCTAATAGAGCCTGGATTGGCCTTGAACTAACTCCTGATCCTCCTTCATCCACTATCTTAAGTGCTTGAGCCGGGAGGCATAGCTCAAATTGAGGTTTCTGTGTGAAAGAACTTATGAAAATATCCCATGTTTCTTTGAAGAAATTGTTTCTAGATATCAGACACTGTACTCATGTCAACAAACTTGTACTCTGAGTCAACCACTACCTCAATACCAATGTCATTGTTTTTTAGAGCCTGAAACACACACACACACACACACACACACACACACACACACACACA
>CAJQZJ010031946.1:3590171-3635419 GCA_907164525.1 Lophiomys imhausi
ACACACACACACACACACACACACACACACACACACACACACACACCACAGGACTATAAACAAAACAATGTTATATTTGCCTTTCTAAACAGACTTTTAGAATTCAGCACCACACCACTATTTCCATGTGCATATTTGAGTGGATGCCAAGTTGTTATAAGAAATGAATCACAAGATAAAGTTCAGCTGAAAGCTTTTGCACAAATTTGAAGTCGGAAGTCTGTGTGTCAAGCCAAACACTGGAGGTGCTCTCTCAGTGAATACAAGATAGCTCACCAGCAGGGTAGCATCTCTTGGACTGAGAATGCAAAAAGAGTTCCCAACTCTAAACACACTTGTGAGTCTATGTACTTATTTCAGAAGCCTCCTTCAGAAGCCTCACGAACGCACGTGATCATGACTTCAGGAATACAAATAGTTAATGAATTACTGGAAGAAGTCAAACAACCGTGTAGAATGGCCAGCCTCAGGTCATGTTCCACGTTCCAGCTCAGCATGACCCAGTTGGGAATTTGCAACTGTTCTCCAGTGGACTCCTCAGCAGTAAATGTTTAGAAGCCTGCTGCAAACAGAATAAGCTTTAAAAAGAGGTGTTGATGCTTTTTAAGTTACAATACCTGTGTTTGTGGAGGCAGTTCGGTGGACAATGAAACTGATTATTAGTTCGGTAACTCCAAAATCTTATCCAAAAGGGCCTCTGTCACCCAGCACATTCAGCCTGTGTCTTCACCAATTTCAGTGATTGTTATGGGATGCTTCCCAGTCCACACGCATTTTCAGCTTTTCTGTTAGGAGAAAGATGTGATTCTTTTTTTTTTTTGGTTTTTCGAGACAGGGTTTCTCTGTGTATCCTTGGCTGTCCTGGACTCACTTTGTAGACCAGGCTGGCCTCGAACTCACAAAGATCCGCCTGCCTCTGCCTCCCAAGTGCTAGGATTAAAGGCGTGCGCCACCACCGCCCGGCTAAGATGTGATTCTTGATTTCACAAACTGCTTTGCTTTTAGGTACACACTCTTCTAGTGAACTACACCCTCACCTCATCCTCATCATATTTAAAATGCCTACTATGTGTCTGGCATCTTATTAGGCAGGGGGATTAAAAAAGACAGCAATAGGGCTGGAGAGATGGCTCAGGGATTAAGAGCACTGACTTTTCTTCCAAAAGACCAGGGTTCAAATCCCAGCACCGCATGACAGTTCACAGCTGTCTGTAATTTCTGGCCGTGGTAGCGCACGCCTTTAATCCTAGTACTCGGGAGGCAGAGGCAGGTGGATCTCTGCGAGTTCAAGGATAGCCTGGTCTACAAAGTGAGTCCAGGATAGCCAGGGCTACACAGAGAGACCCTGTCTCAAAAAACAACAAACAAACAAACAAAAAAAGACACCAATAGCACTTGGGAGGCAGAGGCAGGTGGATCTCTGTGAGGCCACTCTGGCCTACAAAGAGAGTCCAGGACAGCTAGAGCTGTTACACAGAAAAGCCCTGTCTTAAAAAACCAAACCAAACAAAACAAAACAGACAATAGATACTCAGACAACAGACACACACATTCAGCATTATTCTTAAGTACAACACTGTTCACTTTGGTAGGGCCTATACTCAGATATCTTATTTTTTTTGTTTTTATTTATTTACTTATTTTTTACAATACCGAGATTTAAAGTCAGGGCTTCTTAGCCGCTAAGCCAGTGCCTGACCACTGGCTACACCAGCAGTCCTCTTTGTGAGTCTCCTTAAATGGCCCTGTCTGGCCTTGAACTCACTCTGTTGCCCAAAATAGGCCTTAGCCTCCCAAACAGCAGAGACTACAGGCCTGAGCCAGGCCCAGTTGGATGCCTCAGATGGTAAGTAGCATCAGTCTGTAGTGATCAGGCCTGTAAACTCTAAATAAATAAGAAAAAATTTTTTAAAAAGTAAAGGGTTCAGAATATTTTTGCCAGAGAGGCACACATAGTTGGTTCCATAAGGGCCTTTGCTCAATAGTATAGAAACAGAATGTGTCTTTTCTTAACTCAAACTCAGCTCTACCTAATCCCGCTGGGCCACTTTGTAAGAGCATCTTGGGGAAATCCCATGGATTTCCAGTAATACTGAGTTATTTAAAATTCAGCCTAGTTTGACCTACTTCTGTGCCAGCACGTGTACCTCCCCCACAGGATGTTAGAGAGCTTGTGGCCTCGGGGACTGCAAAGGAGTAGGAAAAGGGTTGTTCCTCCACCCAGGGTCAGAGATCTTGCCAGAAAAGTACCACAAGATCCTCAGGAGCAGGGGAAGAATGAGATGGTGTTGACCATGGATCCTTTGCTAATCTCCAGGAAGTCATTAAGATTTCATTATCTGTCTTTGCCAGCCAAACTCTCAATGGCATACCTCCTGAGTGCACCCAGAATAAACATTTTGCCCTGTGTAGCAAGTGGCAGCCTGTTTATAACCCTATAACGTTATTCATTAAAGGAATACTTAGGGGCTGATGGTGTGGGTCTGGGCAGATTGTGTGCTCAGCATACAAAGTCCAGGAGTCAACCCGGAGCACAAATACAAAAGGAAAAGTATTTATGGGTTACTTAGGCTGCACCAGACGTCGCATTCTATCAGTCGGTCAAACAGATAAGTTTTGAGCTGTCAAGATGACTCAGAGAATAATAGCACTTGACACTAAGCCTGATGAGTTTAGTCTCCAGGACCTACATGGCAGAAGGTGAGAGCTTACTGCTACAGGTTGTCCTCTGCCATCTACATGCATAACGTGGCATTTGCGCACACACCCACCCACACTAAATAAGTGAATAAATGCATAGACACTAAATAGGTAAATAAATAAATGTATCAAAAACATAGGTTTCACTTGGCTATGCTACTTTTTAAATTCTGGAGAAGGGTCTAATTACGTTGCCCAAGCTAGCCTTGAGCTCCTAGGTTCAAACAATCTCCTTACACAATTGCAGTTCCCAATAGGAGCTATATTCAGCTGACCATATTGTTTAGAGTTAAAACATGACAAGGTAGTACAAACAGTATTTTCTTTTTATTGATGGAAAACAACCTAGTAGCAAACATGTATTGAGTAAGGACTGTTTGTTATTAAGACCCTGTTAGGGGAGGTACGCATTCTACTTAATTTGGGTGCTTCTCTTAGGTAGGAGTCAGGCGTGCAAATGGTCATAATGTGGCTGTACTTTATGTCCCCACTCAGCTGATCTCCAGTTGTGACTCGGAACACCACTGAGTGTCCCAGCTGGGGTCCTGGAGCCACGGTGTGCATGTAACCAATAATACTCGTGTTCTCTTACAGAGTGGTCAAGAGAAGCTGGGCCTGACGCCAGCACCCGGGAGGAGGCAGCTGGAGTTTCAGAAACTCAAGGCTAAGTAAGAAGTGGGTACTGTGAACCTGGAGTCAAAATTTCTCATGGAAAAAGGAGTGGTGAGTGGAAAAAGGCATAAGAAGCTTTGCTTACAGCCAAAAGTACCTAACGGATGTGCACAGTGTCCTGGCAGAGATAAAATTGCTTTCTTGCACACACGGAACTGCTTTCCAGAGAGATCTCATGTGCATTTGGCAAACAAGGCTTCACAATTTTCAGAGGACTGAAACTCTGTCAGGTAATCCCATCCTAACCACAGCACTGGAGGACTCTCGAAAATTCACAAATGCTTACAAATTAACCAATGCACCAAGGAACAAACAACCAGAGGAGACATCAGAAGAGTAACAAAACAGAGAAAGGCAATCTACTGAACTGTATGGGGCAGGGCAGATGAACCATGATCACACTGCCTGTGTCAGTCAAACAGAGGAGAGATCTCCAATGTCTAAACAGGTTCGCTTGAGTGCTAGGGGTTGAATTAGTAGGCCAATGTTACACTTAAAGGAACTAGAAAAAGAACAAATTGAGATCACAGTGAGAAGGAAGAAGTAAACAATTATCAGACCAGCTGTAAATGAGGTTGGAGGGATGCCTCAATGGTTAAGAGCACATTCTGCTCTTCCAGAGGACCTGAGTTCAGTTCCCAGCACCCACATCTGGCAACGCACAATCTCTGGCACCCATGCATATGTCGTGCACACACTCACACACACACACACAATTTCTTTTAAATAAGAAAAGTGTAAAAATAAATCAATGACACTGAAAGAGAAACTCTTGGGGGCTGGAGAGATGGTTCAGTGGTTGAAAGCACCGGCTGCTCTTCCAGAGGACCCAGGTTCAATTCCCAGCACCCACATGGCACCTCACACCTGTCTGTAACTCTTGTTCTAGAAATGCGACATTCTCATACAGCCATACATGTGGTCAAAATACCAATGTAAAATAAAAATAAATAAAATGAAAAAAGAAAAAGACAAACCTTTAGCTAGACAAACAAACTCAAGAAGAATTGGCTCCATAGATAAAGGGGATTGTCACCAAGTCTGAAAAACTGTGTTCAATCCTGAAAAACATCTCCTGACATGTAAATAAAATATTTAAAAATCCCATCACACCTAAAATAAAAAATTATACCTGCAAGCTAATGATCAATTTAGCAATATTCCATTTTGTTCTTTTTTTTTTTTTTTTTTTAGTTTTTCGAGACAGGGTTTCTTTGTATAACAGCTCTGGCTGTCCTGGACTCACTTTGTAGACCAGGCTGGCCTCGAACTCACAGAGATCCACCTGCCTCTGCCTCCCAAGTGCTGGGATTAAAGGCGTGCGCCACCACCGCCCGGCTTCCATTTGTTCTTATTCTTTTTTCTTTTCTTTTCTTTTTAGTTTTCTAAGACAAGGTTTCTCTGTGTAACAGCATTGGCTGTCCTGGACTCCTTTTGTAGACCAGGCTGGCCTGGAGCTCACAGGGATCCTCCTGCCTTTGCCTCCCAAGTGCTGCAATTAAAGGCGTGCGCCACCTTGCCTAGCTGACAAACACTTTTTCAACTGAGTTGTATTCCCAGCCTTATACTACTCATTTTCTAAATATTATTAATGTTTTTTTTATCATTTTTATTCCTTTTTTATATAGAAAAATAAACATTTACTTGATCAACTTTTAGCTCAGGGTAATTACTTTAGTTTTGTATGCTTTGTCATGGGTTCTTTTATTGTTGCTGCTGTTTGTGTTTTGAAGCTGGGTCTCACTGTGTAGCCTTGGCTGGCCTGGAACTCACTCTGTAGACCAAGCTTTCCTTGAACTCTGAGAGATCTGCCTGCCTTAGTCCCCTGAGTGCCAAGACAAAAGGCATTTGCTTCCACATCTGGCAGATAGATTCTCTCTGTTTCTTTTCTTAACTATTTATGGTTTTGTGAGCTTCTTCATCTTCTTCCCCCCCCCTTTGGTTTTTTGAGACAGAGTTTCTCTTGTAGCCCTGGCTATCCTGGAACTCCCTTTGTAGACCAGGCTGGCCTCAAACTCACAGAAATCCACCTGCCGCTGCCTCCCAAGTGCTGGGATTAAAGGCATGCGGCACCACACCTGGCTCTCTTATCTATCTTGAGACACACTTTTTTTCTGCTTAACAATAAGTTAGGACGCTATATTATTTAACTTTTTCTGCCCCTCTGTATTGTTCTCTTATCTTTTGACTTGTTTTATCTTTTCCACCTGGAGATCTGAACTTCATCCACCTTTTATGTATTGGTTTCCAGTATACATGGTTTTGGGTCAAGAACATGTTCAGTCTTTCTGAGCATTGTCCCAGAGATGTCGGAATGGGTAGAAACTCACAGTGTTGTAAAAGAACTCATTCTTACTACGTATATATTAAAAGTCCCCTGATCTGTGTGTCATCAGCAGTGGTCTGTTACATTTGGACAAGATATGCAGTCTTCTAATTAATAACACAGATATCAGGTCATGCGGGGTTAGTGTGCTCACACAATGAAAGAATCGTGTCTTACTAAAGCCCAAAGAGATGGAGTCCAATGTTTCCTCATTATGACTAATGGCCTAACAAAAGTTAGTTAATTAATATCGTAGGCTTTGTGCCACCGGGACCTTTTCTAGCTGTATGTTAAGCTCTTGTGAGTAGCTATTATCGGAGTGCTTGACAGTCTGTGTTATATAGGAGTTATCTAGGCATGATGGCAGTTTATCGTGCAAGTCTACAATTAATAGGGCTACCCTCTGTTCATCTTAATTAAAAACAGACACCCTAGGACTTCCTTGAACTCTTTAGTAATCCGCAGAGCTTCCATGTGTCTGCAGATTCTTCAAATCCACACAGGGTCGTCCTGCATCTGCTCAGGTTTCAGATGACTTTGCAGGCACTATGGTAAACCACCAGACTCCTCGATACTCCTTATTCTCTGCTGTTGTGCTCCTTTGGGTCACGTTGCTAGCGGCTTTAAAGTACAATGGGTAGAAAAGAAGAGTGACATGAGTGGATCTAGTCCATTACAAAAGACCAGAGAAAGCAGGCCCTTGATACCACCCTTCCCCTTCCCCCCTGTAGCGTCTCCACCCTGCTAGTGTCTGATAAAAGCTAGAACTCAGGTCTAGCCTTTGAGTCCCTTTCCTGATCTAAAATTCAGACATTGCAATGGTCCCCTTGGGCCCAGCAAAAATATCTTCCCTACTGCCTGCTACATAGAAGTAACAGCACAACACTGAAGAGTTAACCACTGTAAAATATTTGGCTTAAGGCAAAAACTTAGTAAGTTTTACTAAGTTAGTAACTTAGTAAAAAACTTAGTAACTCATTAGTAAAACTTAGTAACTCATTCTGTAGACCAGGCTAGCCTGGAACTCAGAGATCCACCTGCCTCTGCCTCCCAAGTGCTGGGATAAAAGGCGTGTGCCACCAGGCCTGGCTACTAAGTTCTTAAAACATGCTTGGAGAGCTGGGGTTGTGGCTCAGTTGGAGGCTGCTTTTCATCTAAAAAACCAGGGTTCAATTTTTAGCTCCACCATAAACCATGTGTGAAGGTTCACTCCTGTAATTTCAATCCTCAGGAAGTGTAAGAAGGATCAGAAATTCCCAACTACATAATACCAGCTTTGAGGTCCATGTGGGATACATGAGGCCTTGTCTAAAAACAAACAAATATAAGAGCCAGGCATGATGGCTCGTGTTTGTAATCCTGATACTTGAGGCTAAGGCAGATGGATGAGTATGAATTTCGGGTTAGCCTGGGGTACACTGCAAGCACAAGGTTAGCCAGGGCCACATAGCAAGGCTTTGTTTCAAAAGAGCAACAAAATCACAAAACTCAAAGCAACCCAAAACCTAACAAAAACCAACCCCAAAGTTGTTACTTAGCCCAGCCATAATTCTAAAGATTTGATAATTGAGTACTTGTGTGTGTGTTTTGATGTTACACCGTTATCTCTCCACGTAGAAACCAAGCACATGTCTTACCCCCTGAATGAGGACCACCATAGGGCATTTACATCTTAACTTCACCTTGCTCTCATTGCTCGGCTGACCAGGCACCTGAGGAACAGATGAAGCAAGCTCAGTACAATGACAAAAGTCCTTAAAGAGCAAGGGAGCAGCATGGCGGCTTCTTGATGAAGGCAGAGCAGGGTCTGGGGCTTGCGACAACCGCCCCACTTGTGTGACTTGCACAGGTAGCAGCTAGTCACTCAGTAGCTGGCACACACATACACATTCTCTCTGAAATTCTGTTTTCAAAGTTTCAACATGTTACTCAAACATTTGTTTGAAAGAACAAAGTAGGCATAAAAAGAGACATTGGCCGGGCGGTGGTGGCGCACGCCTTTAATCCCAGCACTTGGGAGGCAGAGGCAGGCGGGTCACTGTGAGTTCGAGGCCAGCCTGGTCTACAAAGTGAGTCCAGGACAGCCAAGGATACACAGAGAAACCCTGTCTCGAAAAACCAAAAAAAAAAAGAGACATTGACTGTTGAGTTTGAAGCGATAAATTTTCTATTGTTGTATACAGAACTAAGATGGAAATTGATCCACATTTGAACTTGTAATCACTTTATTTTTTTAATTTGTTTTTAAATTGTCGTTGCTGTTTTTTGTTTTTTAAACTGAAAAACGGTCTCTCACAACCCAGTCTTGAACTCTGTTGCAGAGAATGGTTTCAAACTTCTGACCCTGAGTCCTGGGATTACTGCACGTCTGTGTCACCATGACCAGATTATCATTGTCATTTAAACAACAACAATTAGGACTGCCAAGTTAAATTTATTAATTCTCCGAAGAACAATTTCTAACATTATTCTTGAATAATATACACCCTTTCCCTGATTTAAAGTATTATCTTAATTGAGTGAAATATAAAGATGTCTATCATCCCAGCTATTAGGAGGCTGAGGCAGGATGACAGTTTGAGTTGGAGATCAGCCTGGGGACACAGATTCACCCTCAAGCCAAACAACCAACTCACCAACCAACAAAGGACCAACAAAAACATTGCCTTCATTACCAGTGAAATATCTGTATGTACTAGAATCGTTCATGTAAAAAAAGTCAAGTTTGTCTCTTCCTGGTCAACTGAACAGTTTATGGCTCCTGAATTTGATATGGTGACCCTCTTTTCATTATTCATGTAATGATCTTAGAGCTGGGAATGTAGGTCGATAGTAGAGCACTTACCTATTCTGGGTGAGGTGTCCTGACTGAGAGAAGGAAAAGAGAACAGAGAAAGCAAAACAATGTATTTCTAAGTTTTTTTTTTTCCCTCCAGTGTTGTTTTGTAAATCAGAAGTAAAGAATGATCCTAGAATGTGCAGATCCCTAGGTTCAGTTCCTACACAAGAACCTCTGAGGTGATGATATGACTACAAATGTCAAAAACAAGGGGCTGGAGAGAGGGCTCAGCAGTTAAGAGCACTTGCTGTCGGATCTCAGCACCCACCTGACCAGCTGTACTTCAGTGGCAGATCCCCTGCCCTCTTCTACCTTCACAGGCACCAAGCACACACATGACACACAGATATACATATGGGCAAAATGCTTATACACATAAATGAGAAAAAAATAAATCTGAGAAACAAAACCAGAAGTTTTATTATTATTTGTTATTGTTTCTTAGTTTTTTTGTTTTGTTTTTTTTTTTCAGACAGGGTCTCTCTGTAACAGCCCTGGCTGTCCTGGACTTGCTTCTTAGACCAGGCTGGCCTCAAACTCACAGAGATCCACCTGCCTCTGCCTCCCAAGTGCTGGGATTAAAGGTGTGCGCCACCGCGCCCGGCTGTTTTTTTTTTTTTTTGTGAATTTCACCTCAAGCACCCTGTTTCCACTTATCTCCCACCTCCCCTCAGGCCCACCCTGTTTGTTTGTTTTTTGAGACAGGGTCTAATGTAGTCAAAGCTTCTTTCTGCCGCCACTTCTCAAGTGCTGGGATGGCAGGGAGATATGGGCGTGCCTAGCCCCCTTCGGATTTTGTATGATGAAGTTGGGGACCGTTCATTCCCCTTTGTTCTGTCAAAACCACAATTGTAACTTGTGATACACAGACCCTGCTTAGGGTCATGGGGGAGGGGGGATAGCAGAAAACAGAATACTGTAGAATCTCTGCTCTAAAAGGGCCATCAAACTGGAGAAGTAGATTCATCCTCCCATGCTGGGAAAATGAGAAAGAGGCAAGACAGGACCTGCAGGGCCACCCCTGCCCTGCAGTGAAGCGTTATTAGCTCTTATGACAGAGCATTCCCAACAGTCAGTCAGTCACAGGGTCTGTCTCAGGTTGGGTGTGCAGACAGGAGGCAGCCAACTGCCTGAGGCGATCTTCACAGGATCACATGAGCAGAGCAGGTGCAGCCCTGTTTAGCTAAGGCCTTCTTCCTTTCTTTTGTTTTTGCTCTCACTGAATTGAATACTTGCTTGTTATTGCGAATGTTTTGAATTCCTGAGTTTTCAGTTAAGTTACAATGACAAACTTTAATTTTCTGTTAGGTGTATGGGAGTGGTTTTATTTTAAGTATGTTTTGTTTGCTTTCCCCCCCCCCCCTTTAAATTAAATTTTGGAATTAGCTTGTGTTCCTTCAAGATGTTCTAATATGTTCCCCTCCCCCACTCACCATCCGGTCTTTGATGACATTTGAATCCCATTACCCTCTCTCCTTTTCCTTCCCTTATCTTTTCTTTCCCTTTTAAGGTCTCTTTTTTAGTTTTAACACACACACACACACACACACACACACACACACACACACACACACTTGCATGAGAGAGAGAGAGAGAGGGCTGGAGAGATGGCTCAGCCGTTAAAGGCTAGGCTCACAACCAAAAATATAAGAGAGAGAGAGAACTTGGAGAATGTCTTTCTCATTCCAATTTGTTTTGCTTAACACAATGATTTTCCAATTCCAATTCCAATTCTGTTTTCCTACAAATATTATGATTTCACCTTTTCACTAAAGCTAAACAAAATAGGTTGTTTATGTCATCTCACTAAAGCTAAACAAAATAGGTTGTTTATGTCATCACACTTCTTTTTTTTTAAGGTTAATTTTTAAATTTTTTATTTCTTCAAGTTACATCTCAATCGCAATCCCCTCCCTCCTAGCCCCTCCAGTCCCACCCTCCCACCCTCTTTCCCCTCAACCCCCCCCATCCACTTCCTTTTTTTTTTGGTTTAAGGTATATCTTTTTCCCCCAACATCTCCCTTCCTTTAAGTCCAACAAATGGTTCTTTCTCTTATAACAACAAATACAATACAAAACAACAGAAATAACTAGGCCACAATTATGAGAGTTATATGGCTTAGCATACATTCCCAATGTCCAGTCCATACGTATTTGGCAACTGACTTTAACATTCTACTATCTAACCATCTCCATGAGTTTTTTTTTTTTTTTTTTTTTTTTTTTGTTTTTCGAGACAGGGTTTCTCTGTGTATCCTTGGCTGTCCTGCCTGGACTCACTTTGTAGACCAGGCTGGCCTCGAACTCACAAAGATCCGCCTGCCTCTGCCTCCCAAGTGCTGGGATTAAAGGCGTGCGCCACCACCGCCTGGCAATCTCCATGAGTTTTAAGTTCTGTATCCAACTCAGCTTCCAGCCTAACTTGCATCACAATTTTAAAAACATCTTCTTAGATCCAGAACACCCTCTTGATTCCTAAACAACTCAAAATTTAACTATGAGACTCTAGCTATCTATTCTTCAACCACCTCAGAGACCTGAGAGGGATAAATATATCTGATTATACAGGAAGTTCAGGGCCAGCAGCTTCCAAAACTAAGAAATGACATACCAATGACTGCCTGGAGAGTTCCCAATTTCTCTCCATACATTACAACATCAATTTCAGCCGTTTGGCCCCGTTTCTCTGACAGACATTGATTATAGAGCAAGAATTATGAAGGACTTGCCTACCCTGTCTTGGCAGAGCTAGGCTGTCGACTTACCTGCTTCCAAGTTTTGTCCTTTTTGGACAGCATTCTGTCTAGAGTTGAAGCAAGGGGTTTTTCTTGCCAAGAGAAAGGCTTACCACCAATTCAACCATCTCCAATTGGAGATTCTTCAATGCTCATCTTCTACTTGGAGTAGAATAGGGGGTGCTGTTGAAGGGAATGAAAATTATTAAAAGACCCCCTAAGTCGGCAGTAGAGCCAGGCCAGCCGCCAGGTGATTCCCGGAACTTAGCTGACCATAAACAGGTTGAAACCAAGAATGAAGGTCAATTGGGCCATGGGCCCCCAGGGCTTCAGGAACTGGCTGACCACAAAGTAGATAACAAAACAAGATTAGATTCATTCCTGAGACAAACAGATGTAGGATATTTCCCGCTGATTAACTAATGGGCTGGTACATTCCAGCTGTATTTCCCCTCCCCCTTGGGTTGTGGTAAACAATGGGCTGGGCTGGTACTTCCCACCTATAATTTCCCCTGCCCCTTAATCTGTGGTGCTCCCCTATGAAATATTCTACTCTAGCCCTGCGTGGGGGTCGTGGCTCCTAGCCCTGCGTGGGATACGAGTGGCGCCCCTCAGTGCACTGAGCCCCTTCCACTTTTTCCCCTTTTTTCCCCTCCGAAATAAACCTCTTGCGATTGCATCAAGATGGTCTCTTGCGAGTTTTGGGGCGGCCGTGATATCCTGAGTGTCGGGTGAGGAACTTCCCTCCCCCGAGTCTTTCATTTGGTGCGTTGGCTGGGAATTTGCGGCCATCCCAATCTCCACAAGAACCCACTTGGAGGTGAGATTTCTGTGTCTTGGGCCTATTTCTGTTGTCTGGTTTGTGAGATTTCTATCTCTGTGTCCTGGGATTGTCTCTGTTGTCTGGTTCTGTTATATGGTATGCGCAAAAGTTAAAAGTTGTCTGGTTTGTGAGATTTCTATCTCTGTGTCCTGGGTTTGTCTCTGTTGTCTGGTTCTGTTATATGGTTTGCGTTAAAAGTTGGCTTAACGAAGGTTGTTTTCAGTTTGGCAGCCATTTCTGTCTCGTGAGGAGACGGATGGGTGATCGGGCAGACGTGCTAAGGTATCAGCGGCTGTAGCCCTGGGAGACGTCCCAGGAGGACAGGGACCCCAGGGACACCTGGGAGGGTCCCATCTGGGTGCTGGAGAGGATACAGTGGTCCTCTTGAGAGAGGGGACGCGAGAGACCTCCCGGCCGTCTGTTTCTCTGGCTTCGCGAATGTTGTTTTCGGTTTGACAGCCGTTTCTGTCTCGTGAGGAGACGGATGGGTGATCGGGCAGATGTGCTAGTGGATCAGCGGCTGTAGCCCTGGGAGACGTCCCAGGAGGACAGGGACCCCAGGGATGCCTGGGAGGGTCCCATCTGGGTGCCGGAGAGGATACAGTGGTCCCCTTGAAAGAGGGGACGTGAGAGACCTCCCGGCCGTCTGTTTATCTGGGTGCCAGGAGGATACAGTGGTCCTCTTGAGAGAGGGGACGCGAGAGACCTCCTGGCCATCTGATTTTCTGGAGTGGTGCCGGCATTTGAGAGTAAAAAGGATTTTTCGTAGTGTTTTTCTGTGTATCTTATGTTTATGTTTTATGTTACTTGTGACAATGGGACAGACTGTAACGACTCCTCTAAGTTTGACACTGGATCATTGGACTGAAGTTAGAACTAGGACTCATAATTTGGCAGTTGAGGTTAAAAAGAGACCGTGACAGACTTTTTGTGCTTCAGAGTGGCCTACTTTTGACATCGGGTGGCCACCCGAAGGGACTTTTGACTGGACCATTATTTTTGAGGTAAAAACTATTGTCTTTAAGGAAAGACCAGGGTCTCATCCCGATCAACAGCCATACATTACTGTTTGGCAAGACCTGGTCCAGAACCCACCCCCATGGGTAAAACCTTGGGTGAGAGAAAGAAAGCCAGGCTCCCGAGCCCTGGCTCTCCGTGGCACAGAGCCTAAATCAAAACAAAAGCCAGCTTCGGAAACAACACCTTCGGCTACGCCTAAGATCTATCCTGAGATGGAGGAGCCACCCGAGTGATTGAGCCCGCTGTAGCCACCCCCCTCCCCTCAGCCACCCCAGGCGTCCCCACACCAGCCGGGGCTCTGGCTGAGCCTGGAACTACAAGGAGCAGAGGGGGGAGGGCCGGCAACTGGCACTCGGAGCCAGAGAGGGTTGAGTCCAGAGGAACCCGATTCCACTGTGGCTCTACCCCTCCGAATGGTCGGGTCCCTGTGGACCCACCAGCTTTTCAACCCTTACAATATTGGCCTTTCTCCTCGGCTGATTTATATAATTAAAAAACTAACCACCCGTCTTTCTCTGAAAACCCTGCTAGTCTTACAGGTTTGGTGGAATCCCTGATGTTTTCTCACCAACCCACCTGGGATGATTGCCAGCAGCTTTTGCAGGTTCTCTTTACTACAGAGGAGAGAGAGAGAATTCTCTTAAAGGCACAGAAGAATGTCCCGGAGACAATGGGACCCCCACTACCCTCCCGAATGAGATCGATGCTGAGTTCCCCCTTGATCAACCAGATTGGGACTTCAACACGGCTGCAGGTAGGGAGTGGCTGACAGTTTTTCCACTGGACTCTAGTGGCAGGTCTCAGAGGTGCGCTCGGCGCCCCACCAATTTGGCCAAGGTAAGAGGAGTGCTTCAGGGTCTTGTTGAGCCTCCGTGCATATTCCTTGAGAGGTTGATGGAGGCCTACAGGCGGCACACTCCCTTTGACCCACCTCTGAGGGAACAACGAGCGGCTATGGCTATGGCCTTTATAAAAATTTTGTTAGAGGCAGAGAAAGTATATCATAAGAGAGAGACTGAGGAAGAGAAACAGAAAAGAAAAGAGAAAAAAAGGAGAGAGAAAAAAGAGAGAGAGAGAGAGGACAGGCGGGATTGCAAACAAGAAAGAAACTTGACTAGGATACTGGCCGCAGTTGTAGGAGATAGAGAGAGAAAACAGGGCCTAGACAGACAGGAAACCTGGGCAACAGAAGACCTAGACCGAATGGGAATAGAGAACAGAGACGACATTCACAGACAGGGCATCTTGGTTCCCTACCAGTCACCATGGAACAACCCCCTGTTACCGGTAAAGAAGCCAGGCACTAATGATTACAGGCCAGTCTAAGATTTAAGACTGTTCTAGATCTAAAGGATGCTTTTTTCTGCTTGAAGTTACATCCTGACAGCCAACCCATCTTTGCCTTCGAATGGAGAGATCCTGACACTGGACTGGTGGGACAGTTAACTTGGACTAGATTGCCACAAGGATTCAAAAACTCCCCTACCCTCTTTGATGGGGCTCTTCATCAGGATCTGGCCTCCTTCAGAGCTAAAAATCCTCAGCTAACATTGTTACAGTACGTTGATGATTTACTCTTGGCAGCATCAACTAAACCTGAATGTCTCCAAGGAACTAAGAGGCTCCTGACAGAACTTGGTGAGTTGGGGTATCGGGTTTCTGCTAAGAAGGCTCAGTTGTGTAAAACTGAGGTCACCTATCTTGGATACACCCTGAGAGATGAAAAGCGATGGCTGACGGAAGCCAGGAAAAAGACTGTCACCTAAGCCTGGCAGTGGTGGCGCACGCCTTTAATCCCAGCACTTGGGAGGCAGAGGCAGGCGGATCTTTGCGAGTTCGAGGCCAGCCTGGTCTACAAAGTGAGTCCAGGACAGCCAGGGCTACACAGAGAAACCCTGTCACGAAAAACCAAAAAAAAAAAAAAAAAAAAAACTGTCACCTAGATTCCTGTCCCGACCACCCCGCGCCAGGTAAGAAAATTCCTGGGCACTGCTGGTTTTTGTAGACTATGGATTCCGGGTTTCACTACGCTGGCAGCTCCCTTATTTCCCCTCACCAAGGAGGGAGGAGGGTTCACCTGGACCTCTGAACATCAGAAGGCCTTTAAAGATGTCAAAAAGGCCTTGTTAATGGCACCAGCTTTAGCCCTACTGGATTTAACCAAGCCTTTCACTCTATATGCGAATGAAAGGACAGGGGTTGCCAGAGGCATTCTTACCCCGACTTTAGGACCTTGAAAGAGACAGGTAGCCTGCTTATCTAAGAAACTGGATCCTGTTGCAAGCAGATGGCCCACATGCCTGAAAGCTATTGCGACTGTGGCCTTACTTGTCAAAGATGCTGCTGATAAACTGACTTTGGGACAGCACATTACAGTGGTGGCACCGCATGCCCTTGAGAACATTATCCGGCAGCCCCCTGACCGGTGGATGCTAAAATGACCCACTACCAAAGCCTATTATTGACTGAGAGAGTGATATTCACCCCCCTCCCCCGGCCACCCTGAATCCTGCTACCCTACTGCCTGAGGCTGATGACTCTGCTCCTGCCCACCACTGCCTTGATATCCTGGCAGAAGAAACGGGTCCCCGGAGTGACCTAAAGGACCGACCCTGGCCAGGAAGTCTGAACTGGTACACTGATGGAAACAGCTTTGTGGTTAAAGATACATTTTCAGGGTGGGTAGAGGCCTTCCCTACAAGGACTGAGACTGCCAATACAGTGGCCAAGAAGATTCTTAAATTTTTCCGAGGTTTGGAGTACCCAAGGTAATTGGGTCTGATAACGGACCCGCTTTCGTTGCCCAGGTAAGTCAGGGACTGGCCACTCAACTGGGGATTAAATAAAAATTACATTGTGCCTACCATCCCCAAAGTTCAGGACAGGTAGAAAGGATAAATAAAACTCTAAAAAGACCTTGACTAAATTAGCCTTAGAGACCAGTTTGGGAGACTGGACAGCCCTCCTTCCTTTTGCCTTATTCTGGGTCAGGAACACCCCGGGGGCGGTTTAAGCTGACACCTTATGAGATTCTCTGTGGGGGGCCTCCTTCTCTTACTGAGGCTGGCTGAATGTTCCATCCTGATGTTGTCCTTTCTAACCCCTTGTTCACCCGCTTTCGTTGCCCAGCCCTTGAAGTAGTTTTGGCGTGAAGCCTGCGAGCAGCTCTGGGAGGCTTATGAAGCTGGAGACCAGAGCGTGTCTCATCAGTTCCAGGTTGGAAAAACCGTACTCGTCTGGCGCCATGGAGCTGGGAACCTTGAGCCTCACTGGAAGAGACCATACCTGGTGCTCTCAACTACCCCCACCACAATGAAGGTAGAGGACATCTCTGCTTGGATCCACGCCTCACACGTAAAGAAAACTCCTGAACCTCCTAAGGATGAGTGGAGATTAAAAAAGACTGTAGACCCTCTTAAGCTATGCCTGCGTCGCAGGTGCTCTCCAGATGGGGAATGACAACCCCCATGCCCCTCAAAAACTTGTACTTGTCAGGTAGCTTCCCAGACTGAAGAAGTTGTCTGGTCAGTATCTAAGATAACCCCTCCATGGACATGGTGGCCACAACTGTCACCTGACTTCTGTCAGCTGGCTGCTGGACTAGAAACATGGGACATGCCTGAGGGAGACCCCCGTCACCTCCTAGAAAATGACCCCAAACAAAAACACCCTAGGTGGATGGGAACAAAGTATGGATGTGGAGCGGGAAAGGACCGTTGTGGGTTAGCTGAAGAGGACTTTTTTTTTTTTTTTGGTTTTTCGAGACAGGGTTTCTCTGTTTAACAGCTCTGGCTGTCCTGGACTCGCTTTGTAGACCAGGCTGGCCTCGAACTCGCAAAGATCCTCCTACCTCTGCCTCCCAAGTGCTGGGATTAAAGGCGTGCGCCACCACTGCCCGGCTTCTGAAGAGGACTTTTATGTCTGCCCCAGAGAGGGTAGAAGTAGAGCGGACGCTAAAAGATGTGGGGGGTTGGAGAGTTATTATTGTGCAGAGTGGGGCTGTGAAACAACAGGACAGGCTTACTGGAATCCCTCCTCATCTTGGTTCCTAATAACGGTCCGCCGAAATTATTCCAAACCTACTGGGTATTGCCTCCCATCCACCCGACAATGGCTTCCTCTTAACATAACCATAACTGAACGAGGCAAGAGCCCGACCTCCCGTGAACGATGGTTGCATGGAAGTACATGGGGATTCCGATGGCATATATGCACGGCACTGATCATGGTGTAACTTTCAAAATTCAGTTAAAAATAGAAAGTGCCGAGGGGTCACCAGTGGGCCCCAATCAGGTACTCCCTGACCAGGGACCCCCCACAGCCGAAGTCTCGGCCCCAGGGAGCCCTGGATCCCACTCCATTTCCCGGAACTCCTGTTCCCCCAAACATGACTCTAAAGGCTCTACCGCCCACGGGTCAGCGTTTGCTGAATCTAGTCCAGGGAGCTTTTCAAGTTCTAAACGAATCTCAGCCTGCGCTGACTAAGGAATGTTGGCTCTGTTTGGCCTCCGGACCCCCTACTATGAGGGCATCGCCGTACCAGGTACCTTTAATAACACCACCAGCCATGAAGCCTGCTCATGGCATGATAAGAATAGACTGACTCTAACTGAGGTATCAGGGCAAGGGACTTGTCTAGGAAACCCACCCGCCACTTATAAACATCTATGCAATGAGACCCTGAGGTCTCCAAAAACTTCAGATACTAGATACCTGTATCCGGGCATAGATAAATGGTGGGCTTGTAGCACAGGATTGACTCCCTGTGTTGCCACTAATGTTTTTGATGACACCAAAGATTACTGTGTGTTAATACAACTCCTGCCTAGGGTGTTCTATCACCCAGCTGATGCTTTTATAGATGAGTTCAACCATCGACTCACTAGATATCGGCGAGAGCCGGTTTCTCTTACATTAGCAGTACTAGTGGGACTGGGTATAGTGGCTGGGATAGGAACTGGTACAGCTGCCTTGGTAACAAACTAAGATAATTTTAAAGAACTAAGAGCAGCTATGGATGAAGATTTGAGATCTCTCCAACAGTCTATTGCCAGGCTAGAAGAATCTAACTTCCCTATCAGAAGTGGTTTTACAGAATCGAAGAGGTCTGGATCTGTTATTTTTACAGAATTGGGGGTTATGCGCAGCACTAAAGGAGGAATGCTGTTTTTACATTGATCACTCCGGGGTGATTAGAGATTCCATGAATAAGCTAAAAGAAAGACTAGACAAAAGAAAAAGAGAGAGAGAGGCCCAACAGGGATGGTTCGAAGGATGGTACAGTAAGTCTCCGTGGATGACCACCCTCATTTCAACTTTAATAGGACCCCTCCTGATTCTCTTATTAATCCTTACCTTGGGACCCTGTATCCTGAATAGGCTTGTTACCTTTGTTAGGGAAAGAATAAGTGCTGTACATATTTTAATGCTTAAGCAACAATATCAAGGTTTGTGGGAGTGTGATAATGATGATTTTGATGAAACAGATGTATAGGTTCTAAGATTAGAACAACGGACTAAAAGGAGTGGGGAATGAAGGGAATGAAAATTATTAAAAGACCCCTAAGTCGGTAGTAGAGCCAGGCCAGCCGCCAGGTGATTCCCGGAATTTAGCTGACCATAAACAGGTTGAAACCAAGAATGAAGGTCAGTTGGGCCACGGGCCCCCAGGGCTTCAGGAACTGGCTGACCACAAAGTAGATAACAAAACAAGATTAGATTCATTCCTGAGACAAACAGATGTAGGATATTTCCCGCTGATTAACTAATGGGCTGGTACATTCCAGCTGTATTTCCCCTCCCCCTTGGGTTGTGGTAAACAATGGGCTGGGCTGGTACTTCCCACCTGTAATTTCCCCCGCCCCTTAATCTATGGTGCTCCCCTATTAAATATTCTACTCTAGCCCTGCGTGGGGGTCGTGGCTCCTAGCCCTGCGTGGGATACGAGTGGCTGGGATATGAGTGGCGCCCCTCAGTGCACTGAGCCCCTTCCCCTTTTTCCCCCCGAAATAAACCTCTTGCGATTGCATCAAGATGGTCTCTTGCGAGTTTTGGGGCGGCCATGATATCCTGAGTGTCGGGTGAGGAACTTCCCTCCCCCGGGTCTTTCATTTGGTGCGTTGGCTGGAAATCGAACCCGGGTCAACTGCTTGGAAGGCAGCTATGCTCACCACTATACCACAACCCAAGGGGGAGGGGAGCCCATTAGTTAATCAGCGGGAAATATCCTACATCTGTTTGTCTCAGGAATGAATCTAATCTGGTTTTATTATCTACTTTGTGGTCAGCCAGTTCCTGAAGCCCTGGGGGCCCGTGGCCCAATTGACCTTCATTCTTGGTTTCAACCTGTTTATTATGGTCAGCTAAGTTCCGGGAATCACCTGGCGGCTGGCCTGGTTCTACTGCCGACTTAGGGGGTCTTTTAATAATTTTCATTCCCTTCACTGTCAGGAGCTGAGATGTCTCCATATCAAAAAAAAAAAATCTTAAGTTAAGAAAACCTCTTTGAATGTCATTCTGCAGATCTCTTGAGGTTTTTGAAAACCACCTTTCTATCTCCTTATATTTGGATAAGCAAATGTTGCTTTTCTCTTAGCTACTTGATTTCTGATTAACTTAGAAAATAACTGTGATAGACTACCTAACAAAATGACATGCTTAAATGACTATTAGTTTGCTTTTCTTAGTTATCCTAAATAGTTTATGACAGTTGCTAACAAAGGGCCAAAACTTCACATTTCATTTTTAAGTGTTACCTAGGTACAATACCTTAAACAGAGTTAACCTTAATTTTGTATTAATATACAAAGATCAATACCAATCTGGCCAAATATAATCTTAATTTTGTATCACCATACAAAGATCAATACCAATGTAACCCAATATAATCTTAATTTTGTATCAATATACAAAGATTAATACCAATTTAGCCAAATATAATCTTAATTTTGCATCAATATACAAAGGTATAAAAGCATATTCAATAATCTGTCCTTTTTCTTTTTTTTTTTTTTTTTTTTGGTTTTTCGAGACAGGGTTTCTCTGTGTAGCCCTGGCTGTGTCCTTTTTCTTTATCATTCCTATATTATGTCTATATCCCATTTTTTCTTAAGTCTTTTCATCCCTACATAGGAGAGAAAGAATGATACAGAAAAGAAAAAGAGAGAAGTCCCTGGGTCTAACCTCCAAAACATATTTAACAAGACCATTTAACAGCTTGTATTCTTTCCCCCTAAATAAGAAGAAGTATCTATAACCCATCAAATAACCAAAGGGGGAAAAATTATCCACCCTACCTTCTGGAGATGGGACATCCCTCACTTAAAATGACTTCCTGCTGATTTGGGACGTAGTAAACCTCTTTGGGGCCCAAATAAGAATGGAAAAATGGTTAAGCATGTTAATAGAATCATTTGATGTTCAGTCCTTTTGTGCTCAGCTCTTTAAATGTCCTAAGAAATTTGTAGACAGAAGCTGAACTTCAGGGCTTTAATGAAGTTCTGGCTGGAACAGTCTGTGGAGCTGAACAATCTTAGCGATTTTGAGTTGTTGTGGTTGTAGACTTGAGGAAACAACTATTGAGGAAGTCTGCAAGGCTGGATCATCTGGGCTACTTATCTTCTTTAGTGTCTGATCTGTTTTCTTCTGAGGTTTCCATTGTCTAGTTGTCCCTGGATTCCTTAGATGGATGCGTTAAATCTCTTGGAAAGATAAGAACAGAGCGTTGCCCTAATCCTAACCCTATTACACTATGTTTTTTTGCGGAGGAGGAGGGGGGAGAGTCAGGTAATATTTTTCCTGGAGCAAATTCAGTTTCTTGACAATATAAAAAGTATTATCTTTCACTTGAGATTACAAAAGAAATTAGCCGGGTGGTGGTGGCGCACGCCTTTAATCCCAGCACTTGGGAGGCAGAGGCAGGCGGATCTCTGTGAGTTCGAGGCTAGCCTGGTCTACAAAGAGAGTCCAGGACAGCCAGAGCTGTTATATGGAGAAACCCTGTCTCGAAAAACCAAAAAAAAAAAAAAACCCCCAAAAAACAAATAAAAAAGAAATTATTTTGATACTTTGGAACTAAACAAACCTTTAAGTATATATATTTTGAGATCTCAAAGGACAATTTGCTTTGAATTTCAGCCTGCCTTTTGTGAGTAGTTTTTAAACTTAAATCCTTCCAAATCCTATGTGCCTGTGTCTGCATTCTAATTATTGGGATCAAAGACATGTGCTTCCCAACTGATGGGATTAAAGATGTGTTCCACCACCCCTGGATTGAAGTTTTTCTCTATTTAGAGCTTGATTTGTATCAGTCTGACCTTGAGCTCTGAGATCTGCCTGTTTCTGTCTCTAGTGTGTTGGGATTTAGAGTGTATTCTTCTTGAATGATGGGATTAAGGGTGTGCACCATCACCACCCTGTTCCTTGTAACTGTAGAATTTTTTTTTTTTTTTTTTGGTTTTTCGAGACAGGGTTTCTCTGTGTAGCCCTGGCTGTCCTGGACTCACTTTGTAGACCAGGCTGGCCTCGAACTCGCAAAGATCCGCCTGCCTCTGCCTCCCAAGTGCTGGGATTAAAGGCGTGCGCCACCACTGCCCGGCTTGTAACTGTAGAATTTTTAAGACAACTAATTCTATAGTGATCCTCCTGTCTCTGCTGGAGTTAAAGGCATGGGCTAACACCATGCATTTCATATATTTTACCTTAGCTCCAAATTTTTTCAACTCTTGGAAGTTTAGAAAACCAGGTTGAACTGCAGTAACCTTTAATTTAGTTACAGTATTTTAAACCTCTTACCTGCTTTTTAATTCCAAACCATGAAAATATACTTTATATCTACAAAAAAACTTTTGAGCTGTTATCACGTTTGTGTAAGCTATGTGGCCACCTGCAGTCTAACATTCCAATCTGAAATTAAGGCCATTTTTCCTTTCATGCCAGTAAGGCACTTATACCTTTGGTAAATTATAGCTTGAAAATTTTATATTGTAATTTTATTATTTTTTAAGCTTATTAACTCTTTTCTAAAAAGTATTATTTTGTTTTCTCAAGTTACTTCTAGAACAAAGTTTCCTCCCTCCTCCCCTCCTGGCCCCTCCCTTCCTCCCTACCTCCCTCTCTTCCTCCCTCCCTCTCTCCCTTCCTTCCTCCTTGTTCCTCTCCTTGGTAGTCTCCTTCTCCTCAGATGAGGTAGGCCCTCACATATCATACTCCCTCAGTTCTTCAGTCATGTGAGGGCCAAAAGCTTCCTCTTGTACTGGGGCTTGATGTGGCCCACCATCTAGGGTAAGGTGTTCCACGAACCTGCAGCAGATTTCATGACTCACTGCTGGGTGAAATTTTTCCTAGGATAGATATGTTAGGTAACTATTAGGGTCTGTGGGTTGTAGGATGGTTATCCTGTGATGTATGGTTAATATCCACCTATAAGAGAGTACAGGCTGGGCGTGGTGGTGCCTCCCTTTAATCCCAGCACTAGGGAGGTGGAGGCAGAGGCAGAGGCAGGTGGATCTCTATGAGTTCAAGGCCAGTCTGGTCTACAGAGTGAGTTCCAGGACAGCCAGAGATACACAGAGAAACCCTGCCTCAAAAAAAAAAAAAAAAAAAAAGAGTACATGCCATGTTTATCTTTCTGGGACTGAGTCAGCTCACATAGGATGAGCTTTTGTAGCTCCATCCATTTGGTTTTGAATTGCATGATTTCCTCATTTCTAATAGCTGTGTAGTATTCCATTGTATAAATGTACCTCAGGTTTTTTTTTTTTTTTTATCTATCCATTCTTCAGTTGAAGGACATCTGGGTTGTTTCCAGTTTCTGGCTATTACAAATAAAGCTGCTGTGAACATTGTTGAGGCAATGTCCTGTGGTTTCGTTTCAAATCTTTTGGATATATGCCCAAGATGCGTGTGGCTGTGTATTGAGGTAGAACTATTCCCAATTTTCTAAGATATCTCCAGATTGATTTCCAAACTGGTTGTACAAGTTTGCACTCCCACCAGCAATGGGGGAGTATTCCTCTTTCTCCACATCCTTGCCAGCATGTGCTATCATTTGAGTTTTTGATCTTAGCCATTCTGACGGGTGTGAGATGGAATCTCAGAGTTGGTTTAGGTTGCATTTCCCTGATGACCAAAGATGTTGCACATTTCTTCAAGTACCTCTCGGCCTTTAGAGATTCTTCTTCTGTGAATTCTTGGTTTAGCTCTGTGCCCCATTTTTTGATGGGGTTATTTGATTTTTTTGGTGCTTAATTTCTTCAGTTCTTTATATATTTTGGATATTAGCCCTCTGTAGAATGTTGGGTTGGTGAAGATCCTTTCCCAGTGTGTAGGCTGCCGTTTTGTTCTAAGGACAGTGTCCTTTGCCTTACAGAAGCTTTTCAGTTTCATAAGGTCCCATTTACTGATTGTTTGTTTTAGCACCTGAGCTATTGGGTCATCACATTTCTTAATCCATTTGTTTTTATAATTTTTTCTCCTTGGTATTCATTCATTTATTAATTTAGAGACAAGGCCTCACTGTGTAGCTCTGGCTGTCTTGGAACTCACAATGAAGACAGGTTCCGGCTTGCGATCACAGAGATCTTCCACATGTCTTTTGATGGCCATCTAGGCTGGCTCACTTCTTAGTACAGAGACTAACTCAGCAATAAACATGGACAAGTGAGCACCTCTGTGGTATGTTTATTCAGAGTCCTCTGGGTAATAACCAATTAAACATGTTTTCAATTGGGTAGATGATCCAGCTGGTAGACATGCCTGTATAATTTGATTTTGCAGAATATTTTCTTCAGTAGATGCTTTATGTTGTTACTCTGGGAATGAAATAGAACTCCATTATAATTAAAATATTTATCACTTGAGGCTCTGGGTTTGTACTCGGTCATCCATTCGTTCCCTCATATAGAATGTTCATGGCATAACAAGCTATAAATACTCCCCTTCATCTTTTATGAATGGCATAATTGTTATGACTTAACAGCCCAATGTGGGTGTCACAAAACAGATTTTAAAAGATGTTTTAACATGTGTAAAAGAGAAATGGGCACCGGGTGTGGTGGCGCATGCCATTAATCCCCAGCACTTGGGAGGCAGAGGCAAGTGGATCACTGTGAGTTCAAGGCCAGCTTGGTCTACAAAGGGAGTCAAGGACAGCCAGAGCTATACAGAGAAACCCTGTCTCAAAAAAAACAAACAAAGAAACAAATGGGGCCAGCAATATGTTTCAGCAGTCAAAAGCACTTGCTACCAGTCTTTATGAAGGGAGTTCCATCCCTAGGATCCACATGGGAGAATAGGGAAGACTTCTACAAGTCATCCTCTGCTAATATCACTCTTCCCCTCAGAACATAAATAGAATGGAATAAAACAATTCAAAGCAAGACATGAGGTCAAGATGCCTAGGATGCACCTGAGTTTGCCCCTGACATCATGACCACACGATCACCACCACACCATTACCACTACCATCACACCATCACCACCACACTACCAACACCATCACCACCGCCACCATATCATCACCACCACATCATCACCATCACCAAACCACCATTACACCATCACTACAGCATCACCCACCACCACCACACCATCACCACCATCAACCAGAAAATAAAAGGGAGAAGTAAGTGCCACAGGAGAAGCAGGATGGTTCTTATGGTGAACATTATAAGAACAATAGCCCTAGAAGTGAGATTGAATACGATTTCAAGGAGATGAGGAGGCAAGTGATCCTAAGACCTTGGGGACCCATGCATGCTACGTACAGGAAGCAAACTAGCGTGAACTGGATTCGTCCTGACAACTGTCCTATATCCTTTAGGTATTTGACACAAGATGCTACCCAGTTTTACTGATGCACTGGAACTAAGACTGGCCCAAAGATAATAGATGAGCTAGCCACTGAAAACATTCACTACAATCTATGATTTGATAATACAACCCCCAGCAGAGGCTATTCTTACAGGGGAATGGCAGAGAGTCAAGGTCTTACCAGATTGGCTTACAGTAGACTAGCATCATTTATGTCTTGGCTACTATTTTAAGCCACAGACAGATAAGATAAGCTGTACCTTTTTTCTCCTAGAGTCAACTTTCTAGTACAAAAGATGAACCCAGAAGAGGTAAACACACTGACTCCATGATCATTTACAATGTGTTCAGCTGTGCAGGCAGTAAAAATCCAAAACAAACCAAGTCTGATAGGAAGGCAGGGGCAGGATACCTGCAAGTCTACGATCAGCCCCATCAGCTAGGGCTGCATACTGAGACACTGTGTCTCAAACAGAACAAATCACCCCACAGATTTCTGTACTATGGAAGCAATGGGAACAGCCTCTGAGAACAAATTTTGTATAAGACCTTCCACATAAGCCAGGCAGTGGTGGCTCATGCCTTTAATCCCAGCACTTGGGAGGCAGAGGCAGGCGGATCTCTGTGAGTCCGAGGCCAGCCTGGTCTACAAAGTGAGTCCAGGACAGCCAGAGCTGTTACACAGAGAAACTCTGTCCCGAAAAACAAAAAGAAAGAAAAACAAACAAACAAACAAAAAAGACCTACCAGATGAGCTGAGAAGGTGCAACCAAGAAACCATGGGGGGAAAAGCAAAAACCAAAACCAAGCTGACTAAAATAAAAGGCAGAAAGATGAACAGTTTGCCAACTGACAGCTTTATTTCATGGTTGTAGCATAACCTTTAAAACTTAATTTATTGTCATGGCACATGCCTTTAATCAGGTACTTGGGAGGCAGAGTCAGGTGAATTTCTGTGAGTTAGAGGTCAGCCTGGTCTACAAAGTGAGTCCAGCACATCCGGAGATACACAGAGAAACCCTGCCTCAAGAAACCAAAAAAAAAAAAAAAAAAAAAAACCCAAAAAAAAAACCCCAAACAACCCCCACTCAAAAAGAACCAAAACCAAACAAGCAAAAAAAAAAAAAAAAGAATTTATTGAAGGACATCTTGGTTACTTTCCAACTTGTGCATATTGTTTCTATAAACATTTGTAATCAAGTTATGTGGACACAGCCTTCCAACTCATTTAGGTAAGTGTCAAAGAGTGCAGCTGGACCCTGGACCCTACTGTTGATGGACACATGCTCCTGTTCCACCAGCATTTGATGTTTTCTGTCTTTTGACTTTTAGCTGTATCTCATTGTCGGTTAAAGTTATAGTCTTTAGTGACTTAGGATGTTGCATGTGTTCTCAATGGACACGTGGATCTTTTTGGTAAGCTCTTCTGTACATTCTAAAGAATGAGTTTTTCCTGCATATGGGATCACATGGTTTTAATCTCAGCACTCAGGAGCCAGAGGCAGGTGGGTCTCTATGAGTTTCATGTTAGTGAACCATATGGGCCTATTTTTCCACTCTGGTTTCATTTCTTTATTCATTTAACAATACCATACTGTCAGGGTTACTATTACTGAATAGACAATCTTGTAAGTGTGTACTGTCTTTTTAACTTTTTTCTTTAATGTTCTTAAGCTATTGGTCTTTTATCTTTGCATTTAGCTGGGCAATTGTTTCATTTAAAAAAAAGAAAAAAATTTTTGAGACAGAGTTTCCCTGTGTATCCCTGGCTGTCCTGGACTTGCTTTGTAGACCAGGCTGGCCTCAAAATCACAGAGATACATTTGCCTCTCCCTCCCTAGTGCTGGGATTAAAGATGTGAGCCACCACGCCTGGCTAAAGTTTTACTTTTAACTTAAATTTAATTTGCTGTTAGTTGTTTTACTTATAAAATGTAACATATTATTCTTAAAATGTGAAGTTTTAATAAGATACTACTTAAAACGTGGAAGAATTAGTGTGGTCTTTTATTCTCAAATAGATGGATTACATAATCTAGTGTTTCTGTAATACTTTTTCCACTCCTCTGTGTGTGACACACACACACACACACACACACACACACACACACGAGAGAGAGAGAGAGAGAGAGAGAGAGAGAGAGAGAGAGAGAGAGAGAGAGGAGGGTACCTTGCAAAGTGATTTTTAAAAATACATACCTATGTCTGGAAACTGTTCAATAAACTTACTATGTTGCAAAAATCCGAAAGTGGACTTCCCCTTTTTTAGTTTAGGAAGTTTATCATTATCGCAGACGCATTTGTTTTGTGGCTTGCAAAAGTAACTAGGCTCATTAAGAACAATGAGAATATAAGTGTATGCTAATAGGTAATAAAGCATTTTGACCATCCACTAACAAATGTGTTCACTTTGTCCTCAGCCCCAGGGAAGCCTGAAGCCAAAGTGAAACTCGCCTCCATTGTTTCCGTCATAAAGGAAAGCCGTAAAGGCAGATGAAATACTTGTAGATGATCCGGTTTCCAATATTCCTGTAACGTGCAGAGAGCAGAGCTTTGCTAACAGATACTGGAGTTTTCAAGTAGCCCTTCGAGTCCCACGGCCCCGCTGTGACTTATCCCGGCTGCAGTCTATTTTCCTTTCCTCTCTATCTCCCTTCTAGTCTCTATCTTATTTTTACAGGCTTAGAATAATTTTCGGGAAGGTCAAGTATCTGACCCTTAAAATGAGTGTTGCAGTAGTCTTACCCTATTATCCTTCGGCTGACTATTAAATAGCCCTAGTAGATCTGGAACTTACTGTGTAGCCCAGGCTGGCTTTGAACTCTTGGCAATCCTGTCTTAGCTGCCTGAGAGCTAGGGCAACATGTGTATGTCATCACACAACCATCGTCGGTTTATTCTTATTTTACCTGAAGTTGTCCTAAATAGTGCGATCTCTATGTAGCGCCAAAGGGAATTTAGGTGTTAAACCAAGAATGTGGGCTCCGTGTGCACTGCTTCAGGAACAAGATGAGCAAATTAATCCAGCTTGGCCAAGCTCACAGCCTAGGGTTATTTCAGGATGTACCTTCTGCGTCCTCTAAGAACCTCAGCCCTAAGCACCTTTCTAATAATCTAGAAAGGTGGCGCTTCACTAGCGCCTGACGGTGTTGGGTATCATTTCTCAGAGCATCAGTAGCGTTATAAAGGGCTCGGCAAAGCTCGACAGTGCTCGGCAGAATTCGGCAGGGCTCGGGCTAGGCTACGTTAGAGCTCCGGGAAGGTTCGGCAAAGCTTGACAGTGCTCGGCAAAGTCCGTTAGAGTTCCGGCAGGGTTCGGCAAAGTTCGGACTCCTTCGGGTGCAGGAGACCAGCCAGCCCCACAGCAGCGGAGTGTCTAGCAGCGCGCGCTCCCCGAGACCCCAATCCCCGAGAGCCCCGCGACCCGCCCATTGTGCCGCGGGGTTCGCCACCCCGCCTGCCGCCTGACGCGGCCGAGGCTCCGCCCCCGGCGTGACGCTAGCGTCAGGCCAGTCCCGGCATGCTTCGCGGCTGTCCGCGGTCGAGCGCACCGAGGCATCTTCCCGAGAGCTGCCGAGCCACCGCGTCGCTGCACTGCGTGCTTCGTCCGTCCGCCCCGTCGCCCCCGTCGCTCCCGCCGCCCGCCCGTGCGTCCGAGCGGCCGCAGCCCTCCGCCGAGGGCGCCCCGGGACGGAAGGGTCCAGCAGCCTGCCGGCGCCCGCCGCGCTCGTGGTCGCCGTCGCCGTGGTCGTCGTCGTCGTGTCCGCCGTCGCCTGGGCCATGGCCAATTACATCCACGTCCCGCCCGGCTCGCCCGAGGTGCCGAAGCTCGACGTGACGGTGCAGGATCAGGAGGAGCAGCGCTGCCGCGACGGCGCCCTGAGCCTGCTGCGGCACCTGCGGCCGCACTGGGACCCCCGCGAGGTGACCCTGCAGGTGAGGCCGGGCGGGCACCGCGTTTCCTTCTAGAAAGCGCCTGCCCGGCCGGCCCCCGTGAGAGGCTCCGTGGTTGGCCGCCGCGGCCCTTGCCACGCTTGAGGGCTCCTTCCTCTCCTCCCCCGACCCCGCAGCCCATCCGCCCCCCGCGGTCCTCGCGGCGTTCGCCGCCCTCCTCCCCTGCGCTTCCCTCCCATCCCTGCCTTATCCAGCCTGGGATCTTCCCACATCCTCCGAGCCGCGGGAGAGAGAACTCTTTTCCAAAGCCGAATGGCCGTGGACCTGCTGCCCACGCCAGGGTGCTAGGGAACGCTGTTGTGTGCGTTATTTGAAGGCTTGAGTTGGTGTTTCTAGATTTGTTAAGTCTTAGAAGAATTAATGTCCTAGGTTAGAGGGATAAGTTGCCCGGGGATGTTTTCGTGAGTCCTTGTATTTAAAGACAAAAATTCTCAGGAGGCGAAAAACCCCGAACATTAAAAAAGAAAGGAAGGCATTTGGAAGTTATGATTCCTCATATCCAGAATTTATTTTCGGTGTGATTGATTTTTAGTTTTTACAGTGCACAGTTGTAGGAATTACTAAGATGAACTTCCTTTTTCTTGCAAACAAACAAAACACCAATTAGTATTTTTTAACGGCTGTGGCTTGTTTTAGATTCGAGCAGTAATGGGGAACATTTATTGGATTATCCAAGTCGTCTGCCTCATTTTGATGACTCCAGTACATTGTGGGATTTATACAAGGTTTGCTAATTTAGTTTTTTTTTTTTTTTTTGCTGAATTTAAAAAAGACACATATAATTAAAACATGAGCAGTGTCTAGGTCCCAGAGTAGTTCCTGACACTTGGGGCTTTCATGAGTTTTAGTTTCGGTTCTGACTCTAAGGATTCTGACCAGATTAAAGGGTCCCATATGTTTTGGGGAAGAAACTTTAGACAAAAGGCTTTGAAATTTAAGGTGTGCCTGTTACCTAAGTACATAGGAAATAGTAGATTTAAGGTGCTTTTTATGTATGACTTGGAAAATTCTTGTATTTCCTTCAAGGAAGTGCTTTTCAAATGGAAAGGTGTTTATTTGTGTATTTATTGAAGTACTGGGAAAGGCTGTTCTGACTCCAAGGACTCTGCCACTGAGCTGTGTCTATAGCCCTCATGTTGGAATGTTATTATAGTATGTATTGCTTGTTTGAGAGGGTTTTAATTTGTTTTGTTTGTTTTTTGAGACAGGATTTCTCTGTGTGTAGTTTTGGCTGCCCTGGAACTCACTGTGTAGACCAGGCGGGGATCCTACTCTCCGAGATCCTGCCTCTACCTCCCCAAATGCTGGGATTAAAGGTGTGTGTTACCACCACCCGGCTGAGGGTTTTAAAATTTAATAAAATTTATTTCTGGAAAATAACTTACTAAGTAATAGCAGTACTGCTTCCTGGGAACTTGCAATGCTGGCAACCCATGTTATTTCTTAACAGTGACTTAAAGTTTGAAGTTTGGAATTTCCTTTGATTTATTTGTGTGTAGAGCAGTGGTAATAGCTATTGGATGGAGGAGGGCAGTATACTGGATTGAGTTTTTTCTTTTTTTAAATCACTTATGCTTAGAAAGTATTAGGTGATATCTCCTTAGTTCATGTGAAATTTAGTGAAAGCCAGGTGTATGTTTAAAAAAAAAAGACATAAAACTACTTTGGCTGTACGGGAGATTAGGTTAAATCATGATTTATATGTAACAATTTTTTTGAGGCAAGTTGGCTAGATTGGTCACTCAACTCGCAGTCCTGTTTTCAGGCTCCATTGTGGTGAGATTCTAGATTTCTGTCCCATGTTTTGACTGTTAACTTCAACCTTTGGCTTCATAATCTGAATTTATAATATGTTTGAAAGTGATGACATCACTCACTTCTCTCTAGAATGGATAATTAGAAACTCATTTCCTCCTTATGCAAGCAGAACTCTTGGATCAGAAGCAGAGCCACCAGTAAGCCAAGGTTATGGTTCTTTATTACCCCACTCAATAGAGGGGACTCACACATGCTAGGGCATTACAAACTAATGATGCCTTGGGGCTTTGTTTAGTAATTCTGTTTTTGTTGTTAATTTTCATCTTTTTGAGACAAGCTCTCACTGTGTAGCTCCATCTGGTCTGAAACTCACTCTCTAGACCAGGCTGGCCTTGAATTTACTGAGATCCGCCTGCCTCTGCCTCCCAAGTGCTGGGATTAGAGGCATGTGCCACCATGCCCGGCTGTGAAGTATTTCTAATTGGTTATAGTTTCTTTTGAAATTTTATCTCCCTTTTACCATAAGGATAGTACTTCTACCTTATTTCCGAAGGGGAAGCATGTGTCCTATAGGCAAAAGATAATGTAATTTCAGGCCAGCTGGTATCAATAATTGTCTTTTTGGGTAGGGTTTCCTCCCTGCCCTTCTTTGTGTGAGGTTTTGGGAATAGAAGCTGCAGCATAGTGTGGTGCACAAACTCTGTACCACTGGGATATGCCCCCAACACTTTTCTTGGCTGCATCAGAGGTAGGAGGGTCAGCAGTTCAAGGTTGTTCTGGCTTCACCCTAAGGAGTTCCAGGCTGGCATCAGCTACTTGAGAACTTGTCTCCCCAAGAAAGAAAAGTATATTAAAAATATTCTGTAAATATATTAACTTACTCTCTTGATAGTTACTCCTATAATACCAACATGTAGACTGTGAAAAAAAAAGAAGCAGGCTAAACCAAACAGACTTAGATATACCCCCAAGTGATAGGGTCAGTCTCTGTAGAGCTGACTGGCAAGTGAAACTGGTTCTTGCTTTGGATAGAGCCGACTTCATCAGAAGTAAAAGCACACTATAAGGAGGGCTTCAGGAGGTTTTTGGAGTTAGATTTCTGAATAGGTAGAGTAGTTTGGAGACAGTACTAGCTAAATGCTTTTCTGTTCCATACTGCCTTGTTCTAAAAACCTGTTCCACCCCGTATTCTCCAACTGTTCTGTGAGGGAGACGGACAAGGACTGCAAATGGGTATTACAGTTAGTGAAACTGAGCTTGTGTATAAGTGATGGATCTGGGAGGGACTTAGGAATTACTGCTCCTTGACCTAGAAAGGCTATGTGTATGTATTATGATTGAGGCAGGGAAGCCTGTGCAAGATTAATATCTTAAAAAAACTGCTGTGGCTCACAAAAAAAGACTGCGCTCCCATGAACCATACATTTGTATTTCCTTCCACGTGTGCTATAGTTTTAGAAATGGCAAATTCCTATTATTAAGCAACATCTCCCTCAATTGAATGTGGATTTTTGATGTATCTACATTTTTTGAGGTAGTTATGTGTAAAGGATCAAAGAGACTTGTTCTTCTCTTGTCACTTTCTTAGATCTTCCTTCCTCAGCCTCCCCAGCAGTAGGATTACAAGGTTACAAGTTACCATACACAGCCAAATTATTTTTTCCTTTGAAAAAGCTGGCCCATTTTCTTGATTATTCCAGTGGGTCTCTTTAGGATCCTCTCTGTGTAGCAGTGTTGGAGCACAACTGTCATTAGCATACCACTCTGTAAATTCTTCCTTAGCTTGGGGTCCACAGTAGATAATATAATAGCAAAGGCTTGATGGTCTAGAAAGACCCATCTTTGTTACAGATGGTATAAAATTAACATCTTCCAGCACTCCACAAGCAGAAAAAGGGTCCTAGAGCAAGCAGACTCATCTAGATCAGGGTTCAGTGAAATCTTGCTTTAATAAATACAGTAGAGCTTGAAGCCGACACCTGATGTCAACTTTGGATTTACACATACACACACCACACACTTATTTCATTATGCCTCCACATGTATGTACCCTCTTACATAAGAATGTAGTTAAGTGCACCCCTCTCCCATAACCCTCTCCAACATCTGTTTTTGCTAAAGGATCTCAAGAAACTTGGAAATTGTCCATTTAGTGTTTCAATAGCCAACTGTTAAAAGGTGGAGAGCCTGGGGTTTGGATCTGTGCCCTTTATTCGCTTTGTTTTAGTGCTCAAGTTTTGTTTTCTTTTTGAGACAGTCTCACTCACTGTAGCTCAGGCTAGACAGGAACTTACAGGCTGTCTTCCTGCCTCAGTCTTTCAAATGTTGTTATTACAGGTATGAGCTACAAAACCTGCCTTCTGGCCAAATTTCTTTCTTTCTTGTTTTTTGTTTTGAACAAGGTTTTTTTTTTTTTTTTTTTTTTTTGTGTGTGTGTGTGTAGCCTTGGCTGTCCTAGAATTAGCTCTATGGACCAGGCTGGCCTCGAACTCACAGAGATCCACCTGCTTTTGCCTTTCATGTGCTGGGGTTAAAGTTGTGTGCCACCACTGCCTAGCTCTGGTCAAATTCCTTAACATTTCTAAGCTTCATTATCCTTCGCTGTGAAATGAATACTTGCTCATGACAGTTACGCTGCTGAACACAGGTTGCATAGGGCCTGGATCAAAACATCTGCTCTTGGACATTCCTAGCCTGAGGCAAATCAGAATATATAATGTAATGTTTTTTGAATGAGTATTCAGACTTTTTCACATGCAAAGATGGCGCAAAAACATTTTAGAAGTGCACCACTGGTCTCACACACGTCTATTTCCTCCATTGCTGGGGAACTCGGTGCAGTGCACTCAGCCACCCCCAGCCCCATCCATATTGCTGTATGCTTTTGAAATCCCTTTGGTTTTAAGCTTGAGCTAGTTTTATAGTCCCACCTTACCAGATTATGGGTTCATTGTGGTTTCCTTTTACACATCTTTTTTTAACCTTGTTCATTTTTCTACCTTTACCTAAGTCCAGTTGTCTGTTTCCTGTTCTTCTGTCTTAACATCTCAGAAATATAATTCACAAGGGTGGGTAACATTATGTGGTGTCAACTCCTACAAAAACATGAAATGTTTGAGAGCTTTCAGATATTCTAATTGACTTTTTAAAAAAATTATCCATGCATTTTATTGTGATTTAACTATGACTAGAGGACTTAATTGCTAGTTACTTTTCAGATATTAACACCTGTGATTTGGCTTAATTAAGCAGACCATTTCCTCTCCTTAAGGCCATCTCTGTTGTGGTAGAAAGATTATGGCTTTGCAATTGTTAGCTTTTTTTTTTTTTTTGAGGGGGACAGGCTTTCTCTGTGTAACAGCTCTGGCTGTTCTGGACTCCCTTTGTAGATCGGGCTGGCCTCCAACTCAGAGATCCTCCTGCCTCTGCCTCCCGAGTGCTGGGATTAAAGGCATGCACCACCACCCCGGCAATTATATACAGCTGTGAACTGCCCTGTGGGTGCTGGGATTTGAACCCAGGTCCTTTGGAAGAACAGCCAATGTTCCTGTTTCTCCACCCATGAGAAAGTATTTTATTTTATTTTGTTTTTTTGAGACAGGGTTTCTCTGTGTATCCCTTGCTGTCGTGGATTCAGGCTGCCCTTGAACTCATAGAGATCCAATTGTGGATTAAAGATCACACTTTAATCGGAGTTCAGGATTAAAGGCATGAACCAGGCCCAGCTGTTGGCAAGTATTTTAATCTCTATAAAAACAAAATGTTTGGAGAGGTTGTACATGCTTGTATCCCAGCATATAGGAGTTCTGGGGGTAGAATTTTTACTTCATTCCTGTTTGGATTGGATTTCGGGTAAGACCTACCCCCAAAACAAAAAGAAGCCCACATGAAAACAACAAAACACAATGTAGGTAGTGCTGTGTATCTTAGAAAGTACTCAGGAAAATGAACACAAAATTCCCCAAATTAAGTGATGTATGTTTTAGTGGGGCATTCCAAATCTCTCTTCTCCCCCTACCTGCATTGGTAAATGGGAGATTGAACAGAAGGAATCCTGTCTCAGGACTAAGAATGTAGCTCAGTAACAGGGTACTTGCCTATGTGCTGCCCAGGGGTCAGTCTCCAGCCCAGTACCACAAAAGGATTAAAGACCTAAATTCCTAAAATTCAGTAACTGATATTTTTTGTTTTTTTGAGACAGGGTTTCTCTGTATAGCCCTGGATGTCCTAGAATTCACTTTGTAGACCAGGCTGCCCTCAAACTCAGAGATCCTCCTGCCTCTACCTCCCCAGTGCTGGGATTAAAGGCGTGCCCCACCGCACCAGGCTCTGATACTTTTTTTTTTTTGTTTTTTGTTTTTTTGGTTTTTTCGAGACAGGGTTTCTCTGTGTAGCCCTGGCTGTCCTGGACTCACTTTGTAGACCAGGCTGGCCTCGAACTCGCAAAGATCCGCCTGCCTCTGCCTCCCGAGTGCTGGGATTAAAGGCGTGCGCCACCACTGCCCGGCCTGATACGTATTTTTTAAACTAGAAAGTTAATTTTCAACTGAGTTCCTTTGTGCTGTGAGCTGGAGCCCAAGGCAGCCCCAGGAGAATTGGGAAGAAGATTCATAGAGAGGAACCTGATCTGAGCCCTCATGGGTTTGTATCTGTAGGGTAGGTGTTGGAGACTGAGTCATAGTCCTGTGTTTACCAGGCAAACACTGCTCTGAGCTGCCCTCAACCCCTGAGGAGAGATTTGATTCTAGGCCAGGAAGAAGTATTAAAGACATTTAAGCTAGGCTCGAAGTAGTGTGGGCAGAGCAGTGTGAGTGAGGCTTTGGGCCATTAAGGATGTATACATCACTAGTGCATTAAGGATCTCTACATCACTAGGGAGTTAGTACATTTTTTTAATTAAATGCATAACAGGAAAGCAGTGAATGTTTTCAAGCAGGTGAAATATTTTTTGTTAAGAGAAGTGTCAATTACAATGCAGAGAAACATTGGTTGAGAGAAAGTTTTATGGTTTGAAAGTAAAAATATCAACTGGGCATGGTGGCAGGCAGATTTCTGTGAATTTGAGGCCAGCCTGCTCTAAAGAGTGAGTTCCAGAGCTGGGCGGTGGTGGCGCACACCTTTAATCCCAGCACTTGGGAGGCAGAGGCAGGCAGATCTCTGGGAGTTCGAGGCCAGCCTCGTCTACAAAGTGAGTCTAGGACAGCCAGAGCTGTTATACAGAGAAACCCTGTCTCGAAAAACCCAAAAAAAAAAAAAAAAAAAAAAGAGTAAGTTCCAGGACAGCCAGGGCTACAGAGAGAAACCCTGTGTGGAAAAATGACCACCTCCTAAAAAAAGTGAAATGCCAGAGTGGTGTGTGCTCGTGGGCCCCTGTGTCCTGAGTAGCCTGCACCCTCTGTGTATGCATGAGGTATTTCTCACTGTACTGGGACATTACTCTGCCCAACCCTTGAGAACTTTGGTTTCACAGAAAACTATTTGAGTGTTGGTAGAGTTCTCCTTCTTAACTCTTTAAGAAGCTGGCATCATTTTTCTCCATTCTAGTGTAGGTGCCTCTCCTCGGATCACATGTTACCATTTGAGACTTCAGGGCACTATCTATGATCCCCAAGTCTTCCTCTTACCACATGGATGGATGGTGTCTAAGAGTTGTCAAGCTCCAGGAGTCTGACCCGGAGTAACTCCAGGAGTCTGACCCGGAGTAGGCGTGTTAACACAATAGGAAGAAAAATTTCTTGGTGATGATTAACTCAAATCAGTGTGCCCGATAAAGCACAAAGTAAGTTAAACAAAGATCAGACGTGACTGTATAAGACTCTGTAAAGTACATGTGACACCTTCCATAAAGATGGGTTCATAGATTGCCTACATCGACACCCTCCATAAAGACGGCTTCTGCAGATTGACTGAGAAGAACAAGCTTACAGTAAGAGTCTGTGGAGGATCTGGTGTGGTCTGTGGCCATAGATACAGCCAAGGTCACCAGGCTGTTCACCATGTCAGCCCCCAGCCTTGTGGGTGGGTAACAGTCCAGGTTCCCCTAGTGCTTATGTGTGCATACAAGGGCCTCCATGCCTCCTGCACATTGGGGCTTCAGGATAAATGTGAATTAAGGAATAAATGATTACCTTGGATAGATTTTGAACCAAACTTGTGACTACCACACACTAATAGAATGTCAGGTAGATACTGTGGGCTGAGACAAGTTTAATTTTATTTATGTGTGGATGTCTGTGTGTGTATGAGTACCCATGGAGGGCGGAAGATGTTATTGAATCCCTTGGAGCTGTGTAGGTGCTGGGAATCAAATCTGAGTTATCTAGAAGAGCAGCTCTTAACTGCTGAACTGTCTCCAGCCCTGACAGCTACTGAGTTAGGGGCTGGCGAGATGACTCATCTGTGCTAAGCCTCATGCACTGAGTCCTAGAATGCCTGTGTTGGAAGGAGAGGACTCCTGCAAACTGGTCTATGACCTCCTCCCTCCCCTTCAGACAGGGTTTCCCTGTATAACAGAGCCCTGACTGTCCTGGATTCACTTTGTAGACCAGGTTGGCCTTGAACTCACAGAGAACCTTTGCCTGCCTCTGCCTCCCGAGTGCTGGGCTTGAAGCCGTGAGCCATCATGCTGGTCTATGACTTTTATATGTGCACACACAGATAACTATAAAAATGGTTTTTGGGAAGATACAATTACAGTAAGACAGGATTAGAGGGTGTTAGGTATATGACTCAGCTGTTACGAGCACTTGTTGATTTTTCTGAGGTGTCCTGTGTTTTTTTGCAGCACCCATGTTGCTCCAGCTGTCTGTAACTCTAGTCCTGGGGATCTGACACTTGTCTCCTGGCCTCCCGTGGGTACAAGTACACATGTGCATAGACATACACAACAGACAAAAACACTTATACACATGCTTTAGAAATGAAGGAAAGATAGAATAAGATGCCTCATTGCTGTGGAGATGGCTCAGCACAGGAAGCTCTTAGATAAAGTACTTGGTGTAAGTGCAAGGACTGAGTGCACATGCAGGCCTGCCTGCCTGCCTGCGATCCCAGCAGTTGAAAAGTTCTTAAAGGTAATCAGAGATGCGTGCTTGGGTCTAGCTAGCTGCTAGACTTGCTATATGGTTAGCTCTGGGGTCAGTTGAGAGACAGTTGGGTGAATGTAAGAGGAAAGAGTAGCTGAGGAAGACTACTGATCTTAGGCCTCTCCGTGTGTGTGCATGTGTGTGAATACGTATGTGGCACACATGCAATAAAAGGTACTTCTGGAAACTTCACAGAATAGTAAGGTATTATACTAGGAGACTTCTTTTAGTTGTATATAAAAGTATATGCTGCACCAGGTGTTATCTTTCTGCATGTCAGTAAAAGTAAGCTTAGCACATAGTGGTGATCTTCAGGAGGATGAGAGGTTACTTGAGTTTGGGAGTCCAAGGCCTGCCTAGGGAATACAGCAAGATTCCTTCTTAAAAATAAGTCTGAGAGCAATTCATGAAACATTCGTACTTGTGTAGACCCAAACCCTGGACAAGAAATAAAGCAACTTAACTTGATTTACTTTCTGGTCTTAACTCTGTCCTCCCTCTAGTGATGACCACAGTAGCAGAGCCTCCTCTTGGTGCTCCCTCCCTTCCATAGTATGGTTTGTTGTAGATTAGTCCTTTTTTGAAGACTCAGGTCCTCCGGCTTGGCAGTAAATCCCTTTACCCACTGAAGCGGCTTAAATGTCCTTTGCCTTTTTTACAAGAATTCACTCATGTATGATAGATGCAAATATTTGATCATGTAAAAAACATGTAATTTGCCAGGTGTGGTGATGCATGCCTTTAATCCCAATGTCCTGAGGCAAAGACTGTGAGTTTGAAGCCAGCCTGGTCTCTCTCTCTATAGTGAATTCCAGGACAACCAGGCTATGTAGAGAGAAGTGCCTCAAAGAACTGGGATGGTGATGACTACATGAGATCGCTTGTCTCTACCTCCCAAGTACTGGGATTACAAGCATTTGATCCATGCTTGTTTGATCTGTTTATTTTCCTTAAATATTGTTGAAGCTATTTCAGTTTTTTGGTAGTTAGCACTATTCCAGCAAACTACTTGTATATATATTTGTAGAGCTGGGCAAGGTGGCGCACACCTTTAATCCCAGTACTCGGTAGACAGAGGCAGGTGAGTCTCTGAATTCAGGGCCAGCCTGGTCTACAAAGTGAGTCCAGGACAGTCAGGGATACACAGAGAAACCCTGTCTCAAAAAACCTTTAAAAAAAAAGTATGTATGTTTGTGTGATTTGGATGAATTTTCTGAGAATTTCCATAGGACAGGTTCTTGTTGGAATGGAATGTAGATAAACTTGTGTCTGGGTTCTCTGGAGAAAGAAGTTGTTTATATGGCAACTGGTAGGTTGTCTGTAATTCCTAAGACGACAAAACTCAGCTGTGTCTCAAAGCAGAATTTCTTCAGGAATACCTATTTAGGTTTTATGACCCCTCAGCTAATTAGATGAGATCACCCATGTTACATAGAATAATAAGTCAGCTCGTTGTGTGTGTTCTCCCCATGAAAAGAGCATTTTTCACAGTGGCACCTAAAAGATAGGTGGAGTTTGTCTGATCACTCTGAACCAAGATGTGGGCTATAGTAAACAACTGAACTTCTGGTTCTTGTGAAGCTAGGCTGATACCTGTGTACACAGCTCAGCTACCTCATTTAGACAGGGTGTTCCATTTTGAGTGCACAGGAGTGCGAGGACAGGTAAGTCCCATTCCAAAATATAGCCAATTCTATTAATTTTACCAGCCAGCAGTCCTTGGAATTGGAGATTGCAGCACGCTGGCATTTGTCACAGCTATCAAGAACTCTTCAGTTGCGAGTTCTGGGTTCCCAGGTTCCCATTATTCCAGCTAAACTGGCTGGTATGAAAAAATATTCTGACATTTGGCCTGGAAAATAACACATGCACATACAAATTATCTAACTCTTTTTGCTTGTTTTGTTTTTTTCAAGACAGGGTTTTTCTCTGTGTAGCCCTGGCTTTCCTGGACTCATTTTGTAGTCCAGGCTGGTCTTGAACTCACAGACATCTGCCTGCTTCTGCCTCCAGAGTGCTGGGATTAAAGGCGTGTGCCACCATGCCCAATTTGTCTTGCTCTTTAGGCTTAGTTTATAGTCCAGGCTTGCCTATAACCCACTATGTATTTTAGGTTGGCCTCAGACTTGTCACTTCACTTGCCTTAACTGATTTGGAAAGGGAAAGAGATGGCTCCTTTACCCTTGGTTGTCTCTAGGTTGCTGACTCTATTCCTTCTCATCTTGACTTGTGGTGTCTTAGTAAGCAGGGAGCTGTCATCAAAGTGCAGTTTCTCTCCTTGTGATGGTTCTGAGATTAGCAGCTCAAGTTTTGATTGACTGAGCCTGCATCCCTTCTTGCTCTGCCATTGTCTGTGTCTTAACAGCCAGGGCGTCAAGCAGTTTCTCAGTGTTTTGCACATTACTGTAGATGCTAGCAGTTAGCCATATTCTGACAGGACAACCCTTAGTGCTCAGGGAATCAGCATGTTCTGTCTTTTATTCTCTTCTCCAGGTAATAAATGACTGGGCTTGTGTTGTTGACCTAAAGATTTGAGTCATAGCATCAGGTGTCAAATGCATTCTATTACTCTGTGGCTTTGCTGGGTGTGGTGGCGCACGCCTTTAGTCCTAGCACTGGGAAGGCAGAGGCAAGCGGATCTCTGAGTTGGAGACCAGCCTGGTCTGCAGAGCAAGTCCAGGACTGCTAGAGCTGTTACATAGAGAAACCCTGTCTCAAAAAACAAAACAAAGAAGGACAGCTTTATCAATGACATGTTTTTCTCTTCCTAAAAATTGTTAATTTGCAAGGTTGAGTTCAGAACCGCAAACCATTGAAATAGTGAAAACTTTCTGCCCATCAGGAATGAAACTTTATTCCTTTGTATATCCTCTCTGAGGTCTGTGGGGATGTTGCAGGGGTCCTTGTAGATGTCTAAAGATCTTGCATGAAACTAATCTATGGACATCCTCTCCTGTCCTTTAAGGGACCTAGGTTAGTCATGTGTAGTATAGTGTAATGCTGCCATGTGCAGGGAATGGTGCCCTAAAGAGTCTGTTGAGTGCAGGCATAGTTTCTTTTCTTCAGATATTTTTGATCCAAGGTTGTTTGAGGCCACAGATACGTAATCCATAGATGCAGATGGCTCCTCTGTATAAATTATATACAAATACATATGTTTGTGTAGACATGTATTTTCCTTCTTTAAAATAGTAAGATGTGACTGGAGAGATAAAGAGCTCTGGGTGCTCTTCAGAGAACCTGAATTCAATTCCCAGCACCCACATGGTGGCTAACAACCATCTGTAACTACAGTTCCAGGAGATCTCGTGTCCTCTTCTAGCCTCTGTAGGCACTAGGCACATATGTGGTACACAGACATACATGTAGACAAAACACCCATACATTTAAAAAAGCTAAAAAAAGAAAACCAGAAAGAGCTGGGCATGATGGCATGTCTTTAATCTCAGCACTGAGGAAGTGGAGGTGGCATGATTGAGTGCAAGGCCAGCCTGGGCTAATTAATTAGACCCTGTCTGAACAGACAAAGAAACTTAAAATGGTCAGTGTATTCTGTTTTGCTATTGAGGTACATGTATTGATTTTGAACATTTAAACATTAAATCACCTTTGCATTCCTGGAGTAAATCAAATTTAGTTGAGATTGCCGTATTGTTTTGATATGCCTCTATATTATTAATAATTTAGAATTTTGCTGGGCGGTGGTGGCGCACGCCTTTAATCCCAGCACTTGGGAGGCAGAGGCAGGTGGATCTTTGTGAGTTCGAGGCCAGCCTGGTCTACAAAGTGAGTCCAGGACAACCAGGACTACACAGAGAAACCCTGTCTCGAAAAACCAAAAAAAAAAAAAAAAAAAAAAAAATTTAGAATTTTTACTTTTGTGTTTTTTTTTCTTTTGAGAAAAGGTCAGCACAGGTTGGTCTCCAACTCATTCATGATGTTCCTCATGTTTCAGCTTCCTGACTTAAAGTTAGAATTACAGTCTTGTGCTGTCACACCCATCTTATGACTGTACCCATAAGAGACCTTGTGTTGTTTTTCCTCTGTGGTGTCTTGCTGAGATTTAAGGATGGGAGATACAACCTGGAGATGTTCCTTCTTTTGTTTGGAGGTGTTCCTAATGATACAAGTATGAGCTTGTGTAGTCTTTTGCAGATGTTTTTATTCTCTTTACTGTTCTTTTCCTTTGTTTGTTTCTCCTCCCTTCTCTTTTCTTTAGCTAATGGGTTTTTCTCTCTCTTTGTCTTTTTCTCATTCACCAATAGCGTGGGCTGTTCTTGAACTTGGGATCCCTCCTGCCTCAGTCTCTCATATGCTGAGATTTACAGGTATGCACCACAAATGCCATGCTCAACTTACTCTCCTAGCTTGTTGAGTTGGAAGGCTAGATCACTGTGTGTGTGTAACAGGCATCTGGAGTGTTCAATCCAGGCCTTATCTGCATGTTAGACGTATAGTATTCAGCTAACTTAAACTCCTTACCTGTAGTTACTTGTCCTTTTCTAATACATTAAACTTACTTATTTTACTTACATATCCTTTACTGTGTTGGCAAAAGCAGTCTCTTGTGCAGTCTTCTTACCCTTTGTCATCTTAGGAGAATTGGTTGTGGCCCTGACATGCTTCTGTACACATACCATACAGCCTGTGCTGAGCTTGTCACTACATGTGGCAATCTTATGATTCAGAATCAATTTGCCCTGTGTTCTGCCTAAGCATGTGTGTCATATATCACCTTGCCAGCTTCTAGGGGGACAGATACAACCTACTAAGTCTGTTTTCTGTTGGGAGGTGACAGGTCCTTCTGTGAGCACAGAGACGTGTGCGGGTGCCTCCTCAGTGGGGCCACAGCTACTGTGGACCCTGCACTGCTGTCACTGCTGTCTCTTCTCTGAACTGGTATTCTGCTCGGTGCCTGCCTGACTGCTCACTGTGCTTGCTGTGGTGACACCAATACCAGGGTTGAGCGGGCTGATGCTCAGACTTGTATTCCTGATGATAGACACACGCCACTTGCTTGACACTGTATTTATTGTTGCTCAGCCAGTCTTGTTTCTTCTTCTTTTTTTTTTTTTTTTTTTTCTAGAGGTAGGGTTTCTGTGTAGCCCTGGTTGTCCTGGAACTAACTTTGTAGACCAGGGTGGCCTGCAACTGAGTGCTAGGATTAAAGGCATGTACCACCACACCCGGCCTGACCTGCTTTTTAATTCCCGTCCAGCATATGCTTGCCTCTCGTAGACAATTTGGATGTGCATTTGATTCATTTCTACTGGACTTGTCATTTCTAAGAGCTGAACATTGTGATAGAATAACAGTTCACTTTCACCGTTTATTACTTGGAGGTGTATGTGCATATGTGTTGTTGTGTAGCTCAGATACAGTTGGTTGAGAAAGTGCTCTTGAATCTTCAGCTTTTGGCATTACTGAGGCCTACTTTCTAATCTAGCTGGTCAGTTGGTAAGCTCATGAAGTTTGGAGAGGAGGTGGTGTGTTCAGTTGAATGTGTGTGCTCTGTGTCTTGACCACTTACACGTAATCATTTTTCTCTACCTTTTGAAAATCAGGAATTGAGTGGTGTGCTCAACAATTATTAGGGTGTTTGTTTTTTCTGGTTTTGCTACATATATTTTTTAAGATATTGGTACTTAACAGATTTAGATGCTGAATCTTGGTGAACTAAAATCTTTATGATCGGTCTTAGTAATACTTTATAAGGATATGCTGCTCCCACTCTAGGTGGCTGAACCAGCTTTCTGTTAATAAAGCAAGTACTCATTCCCAAGGACTTGGGTTTTAACTGAATTATTGTATTCTGTATTTAATCTAATTACATAGATTCTCCCCCAACTCCAGTAAAACTGTTTTGTTTTCCAGGGAGATTGTAGGGTAGGTGATAGAGCTTGAGACAATTTTTCACTTTGGCTTGAATCTCACTGTGCAGCCCAGGTTAGCCTTGAACTTAAGAGACTCCTGAGTGCTGATATTATAGTGTGAGCCATTACACTTTTCTCAGATATGTCTACTGTGTTTCTTTTGTGGGTATATATGTGGCTCTGGACATGTGTGGCCCACAAGCAGAGGTCAGGGACAGCGGTCAGTGAGCGTTCTTTCTCTGCTGCTCCTGGGGCTGAGCTCCAGTGTCAGGGTGTGCTGCTAAGCTGCTAAGTGCTTGCACCCTCAGGGCCTTCTCACTAACTAGAGCCATATATTTTTTAAAACCATTTTTTTTTAAGTTGGTAAGCTCTGTGTTGTCTTCTCCCTCCTCCATCTTATTGCTATAGATACAAGTCAAGGAAGCCTGCCTTCCTCAAGTGGGCTCGCTTACTGCTTCTCCTCAGGTTCCTTCCCCAGTGGAGCTGGGGGTCAAACAAGGACTTGCCTGCTAAGGAAGCACTCTGCTTTTGAGCTGTGGCCCCAAGTTCTCTTTTGGTGTTTTCCTTGATTTTGGAGATTGAGCCCAGGGTCTGGTGTATGTTAACCATGTACACTAGACTATAGCCAACCTTCTGGTAATTCCATGTACCATTTTGCTTACATGTCATCTTTAGTTCTGTTGTTATGAGTGTATAATTGCATGATTCTGTCTTTTTCTCTGGCAGCTCTTCACAGATGGGATCACAAATAAGCTCATTGCCTGCTATGTGGGTGATACCATGGAAGATGTAGTTCTGGTGAGAATTTACGGCAACAAGACTGAACTGTTGGTGGACCGAGATGAAGAAGTGAAGAGTTTCCGTGTGCTGCAGGCTCACGGCTGTGCACCTCAGCTCTATTGTACCTTTAATAACGGGCTGTGCTATGAGTTCATACAGGGCGAGGCTTTGGACCCACAGCATGTCTGCAACCCGGCCATTTTCAGGTAATTTCCTTTTCTAAATTTGTCCTTTTGAGAAAGAATGTTACCTGCACTAAGGAAATATATTAATATTTTTACAAATTGTGTGTGTGTTTGTTCATGTGTGTGGGAGGAGAGGGGAGAGTGGTGTGTGTATGAATTTGGGTGTTTTGTGCCACAGCACATTTTAGTGATGAGAGGACAACTTCTAGAATGGGTTTTCTCTTTTCACTGTGGGTTTCTGGAATCACATTCAGGCCATCAAGAGTTGAGTAGCAAGTGTGTTTACCTGCTGTGACATGTAGCTGGCTTTTTCCATGCTCTTTAACAGCTTATGAGGTGGTTCACTGTAATCCCAGGAGGGTCTGTTCAAGGGTCACCCTCCATCACCTAGAGAGTTTGGTGCCCTCCTGGGCTACATGAGACCTGTGTCCCTCCCAAGAAGGAAGTGTTTGGACATCCAACAGACTTTTGTTTTAGTGTTTGATCCATATTTACTAATATCTACTATGTTCGTAGTTGAAACATTTTAAAATATAAAGAGTATCAAGTGGATATCTTTTCAGCGGTCAGTTTGGTGACATCAGGTAGACACAACTGCACTTGAGAGAACTACAGTGAGCATGGTAAATAATGTCTTGTGAAGCCGGGCGGTGGTGGCGCACGCCTTTAATCCCAGCACTTGGGAGGC
>CAJQZJ010031946.1:3645419-3667136 GCA_907164525.1 Lophiomys imhausi
TGCCTCCCAAGTGCTGGGATTAAAGGCGTGCGCCACCACCGCCCGGCGGCAGTGTTATTTTTAAGATGGAGAAGAGCCTGGGCGCAATGTGAATAGAGCTGTGCCAGTGGGATTAGTAGCCTAGGAGCAGGATGTGATGTTAGTGGGTCAGATACCCCTGGATGGAGCATCAGGAGTCATAGCAACCAGGTGGGAGGTGTAGTGTGTAAGGAGGAGTCCAGCCAGGCATTCAGGAAGCAGACTTAACCTGATCTGGCAGAGTTGTTGAAATGGAAGGTTAGAAGCAAACTACAGAAATGCTTGGAAGATAACTGAGCAATCCGACTGAAAGTGAGTAAGTGAGAATCTTTTCTAAACTGAACTTATTGCACTTCTTTAGAAATTTTTGTGCTGTTTTTAAACAGGCTAATCGCTCGTCAGCTTGCTAAAATCCATGCTATCCATGCACACAACGGCTGGATCCCCAAATCTAACCTGTGGCTAAAGATGGGAAAATACTTCTCTCTCATTCCTACAGGATTTGCTGACGAAGACATCAATAAAAGGTAAATTACTTTGGTATTTGTATTGCTTTGCCCTTAGTAAGCACTGAAAGATAACAAAACTTGTATAAAAATCTGCTTTGCTTTCCTCTCTGCATTAAAGGGAATAAAATCACTGACTGTGGCTCTCAGATGACACTACAAAAACAGCCTCCCTAACCTTTTGAAGGCCCCTTCAAAGTTCCTACAACAATAAAGGGAGGATGGAGATGAGACAAATACAGAGTATTTATTTACAAATAATTATAAAGAATTCTATGAAATGGTACAGTGGTAGCAATTATGACTGGCCATAGGAACCTTTTAAATGTTTCTGTCTATAAGCAAATTAGGTCATTTTAGTTGACTGTGTTTATTTAAATGACAGATTATCAGATTGAAAATTCACTTTCTGGGAGCTTACCTAGCTCTTTCAGATTGACTCTCAAGTTCAAACTGCCTGTGGTGTTTTTTGTTGTTGTTTTGTTTGTTTGTTTTTTGAGACAGAGTTTCTCCTTGTAGCACTGACTTGTCTTGGAACTCACTCTCTAGACCAGGCTGGCCTTGAACTCACAGAGATCCGCCTGCCTCTGTCTCCCAAGTGCTGGGATTAAAGGCGTGCGCCACCACATCGGGCCATGGTGTTTCTTTTTTTTTTTGGTTTTTCGAGACAGGGTTTCTCTGAATATCTCTGGCTGTCCTGGACTCACTTTGTAGACCAGGATGGCCTCGAACTCACAAAGATCCGCCTGCCTCTGCCTCCCAAGTGCTGGGATTAAAGGCGTGCGCCACCACCGCCCGGCGGTGTTTCATTTTTTTATATGTAATTTTTAAAGATTAGTTTTTTGAATCTAAATCATGAATATTGCTCTTTTTTTTGTTGTTGTTGTTTGCTCTGTGTAGCCCTGGCTGTCCTGGACTCACTTTGTAGGTGAGGCTGGCCTTGAACTCACAGAGATCTGCCTGCCTCTTCCTCCCCATTGTTGGGATTAAAGGCATGCGCCACCATGCCCGGCCTGAATATTGCTCTTATTACTAATGAAAAATTCAAAAATTTATTATGCTTTATATTTAAAGCGTGTTAAGGCTACAGCATTTGTAAGTGTTGACTGTGTGCTCAACACACCCTGATCATACACACACACAGGACTGAAGTTCACAGTGTGCATGTACACACAGGACTTTTTTTTTTTTTCACTTTAAATCATTTATTACTTCATTAACTCTCCATTGCCACCCCCTCCATCCTCTGCCTTCCGGCCCTTCCTCCCACCTTCTACCCCCTTTCCCACTCTTCCCATGCCTCTGGTGTAGGGTGTCTCCGTATGTCAGCCCCCCTCAAGTCGTTAGTCACATGAGGTCTAAGCTTCCTCTTGCACAGGGGGCATACATGGCAGTTCCACTAGGGTGGGGTGTCCCACTGACAGGTAACCAAGTCCCTGTTCCTGCTCTTTTGGGTCTATTGATTGTAGGATGGTTATCCTATGCTATAATGGCTAAAATCCAGTTATAAATGAATATATGCATGTGTATCTTTCTGAGTCTGAGTTAACTCACTCATGATGAGCTTTTCTAGTTCCATCCATTTGGCTGCAAATTGCATGATTTCCTTGTTTCTGATGGCTGAGTAGTATTCCATTGTGTAAATGTACCACAGTTTTTTTTATCCATTCTTCGGTTGAAGGGCAATTGGGTTGTTTCCAGTCTAGCTATTACTAATAAGGACTGATATGAACATAGATGAGGAGATGTCCTTGTGGCTTGGTGAGGAATCGTTTGGATGTATACCCAGGAGTAGTATGGCTGGGTCTTGAGGTAGAGCTATTCCAAGTTTCCTAAGATACCGCCAGACTGATTTCCATAGTGGTTGTACAAGCTTGCACACTCCCACCAGCAATGTGGGAGTGTTCTCCTTTCTCTGCAGCCTCGCCAGCATATGGTGTCTTTTGAGTTTTTGATCTTAGCCATTCTGACAGAAGTGAGATGAAATCTCAGAGTCATCTTGAGTTGCATTGCTTTGATAATTAAGTATGCTGAACATTTCTTCAAGTGTCTCTTGGCCATTTTAGATTCCTCTTTTGTGAATTCTCTGTTTAGATCTGTTCCCCATTTTTTGATTGGGTTACTTGGTTTGTTGGTGTTTAATTTCTTGAGTTCTTTGTAGATTTTGGATATTAGCCCTCTGTCAGATGTGGGGTTGGTGAAGATCTTTTCCCAATCTGTAGGCTGCCGTTTTGTTCAAATGGCATTGTCCGTTGCCTTACAGAAGCTTTTCAGTTTCATGAGGTCCCATTTATTGATTTTTGGTCTTAGGTCCTGAGCAATTATTGGTGTTCTGTTCAGGAAGTACTCACAGGATTCTTAAGTTCATAGTGTGCACTCACATGCACACATACTCAGGACTCTTTAAGTTCACAGTGTGCTCTCATGTGAACATGTATGCACACACAGCATAACTATAAATGGCATGAGCAGCAGCAGACTCTGGTCCAGACCGTCCAGTTCCCGGTTAATGTCCCTGTTGTGTTCCCTTGACAAGAGTGAAGGGAGCACTGTGGGTTATGAGCTGGGTTTGGTGGTGGTCTCCCCGTATGGATGATCTGTGTGGAGATAAGGAGTACTTTGATAGAATTTGGATGAAGAACAAAGAGAACAGGCAGCTTTTCGGGAGGAATTTGAGCATGATAGTGCTCTTGGCAAGGGGGGGGGTGGTAGCCTATTTTGTATCATTTTATTTTCTATTAAATTTACACAAGTTGATCACTCACACCCGTACTGGGTTCCTCCTTTTCCTCGGGTACCTTTCTGTTAACTCAGGTGCTTAAAACCTGTGTTAAAATTTTGTTTTTAGAAACTGTATCCCTAGCTGAGTGTGTTGCTGCATGCTGTTAATCCCAGCACTCGGGAGACAGAGGTAGGCTGATCTCAGTGAGTTAAAGGCCAGCCTGGTCTACAAATTGAGTCCAGGACAGCATGGCCTATTACATAGAGAAACCCTGTCTTGAGAAAAAAAAAAAAAGAACGAATGAACAAAAGAGAAAGAAACTGTATCCTTAAACCGTATAGCTTTGCTGTCAAGATGGGTAGGTAATATGAGTGTATTGTCTACATTTCAGACAGTGGTCTAGGATTTTCTGAAAATTTAACTCATTTTTGTTGTATTTATCTTTCCTTGCTTAAAATAAATATTTTCAGTCTGTAACTGTAAATAATACACAAAACCTATTAATGAATTCATGCCATCTCAGTTCTCTCACCTGTATAAAGTGGCAATAAATGTGTTTAGAACGGTACATCATAGCTGGTAGCTGTTGATTATGTCCCTCTCCCAGGTTTGAAGTGTCAGTAGAGTTTTAGTTTGCTGCTCTACATTTTAACTGTCTTATGTTTAAGTTGATTACAAAGGTTTTCTTTATTCAAGTTTTGGGACACATTGATCTATTGTTGAGTTCAGGAATGTATGTTTACCCAATAGAAAACGTTTGAAGTAAATTTTTGAAAGAAGTGTCAGTTAGATAAACAAGCTCTAACACTTCTTTTTAAAATTGAAAGGTTCCTAAGTGATATCCCAAGCCCTCAGCTTCTTCAAGAGGAGATGACTTGGATGAAGGAGATTCTCTCCAACCTGGGCTCACCTGTTGTACTTTGCCATAATGACCTGTTGTGTAAGAATATAATCTACAACGAGAAACAAGGTAGGTATTTGACCTTAGCAGTAAGTAGGTTGATTGATTGCTCATATACTCTTAATGGTCCCTTGTCTTTGTATCAGTAAACAAGGATTAAAAACACACAAAGATTTTTCTTTTGGGGTTATAAAAATCATGGTAATATTTATTTCTAACAGCTCTTAGAAATATATATATATATAATATATTATATATAAATAAAATGTTTTTGAAAGTTGGCTTATTAGAAATAGTTGGTGGTTCTTGTTGGCTTTTTAAGTGAAAATGATAAGATGATTGTGTATATATGCATATATATTTATAAATATATAAATATAAATATATATTTCTAAAAGTTGTTTGGATATTTGTGGTTTTGAAAGCATGTCTGCTGTAATGGGGTGTGTGGAAAATGAACAGATTGCTCCTGTACTGCTGGAGTTCTGTGGAAACCTCTTAGTGCTGAGGTTAGCAGCATTTATTTAATGTCTCCAGGCTTTCCAATTCCTGTGTGTGAGCTGAAGTAGGTGGGAGAGACTCAGTTGTAGAAAATATTTGTATCAAATGAAGTAATAATAAAGAAAGTAGCCTTGGTAAATAGATTTAAAATTTACTGAGGTAAAAGTTGATAACTTTTGGTGTAACTTTTTGTGTGACTATTCATATCTTGATGCTTTGTGTTCATAACTGAGTCACAGGTTGATTTATCAGATCACTGGGTAAAGTGGTTTGAGGTTTGGTTGCTAAACAATAAACACCTTCAAGTACTAAATTGAAATTTAAAAGTACAATTTGTGTTAATACTTGAAAAGTACTTGAGACAGTGGAGCCGCTGCTTTTAAGAGGAGACCCAATTTTGAAAGTAGTTATATTTGGAAGATCCTATTTTAAATAAAAAGAAAATGCTTTTGTGGATATACAAAAGCCAAAAAATAACTATTCTTGTAGTTATTAATATATTAAATTTACTACTAGAGACCTTTATCCAAAATTGAGACTGTTCAAATAAAAGAATTGTTTGTAATTATGCTTAACTTTAACCTGAAACCCAACTAAAGGGACAAGGTCAAGAATAATGGCCTTAGGCTATTTTTTCAAAAACATTGATCTTTCATATTTGATATTTTAATGTGGGTGAGAGATTGTTTAAAAAAACTGAGCTAAAGACTTTGTTTTCAACCATGTTAATTCTTGTGTTGAATCATTTTTTATTTTAAGTCTTAGGTATATCCTAAAGCATTGCGTCTTAGTTATTATCCACTGATTATGTATAGTTTTTACAGTAAATGAGTGATGACCAAACCTCAGTGCCACAGACAGGACCTTTAGCCCTGCCTAGAGTGTGCTAGCTGGCCGTTCAGTGCAAGACCTGGCAGCACGCTTGTATGATGGAGTTTCCAGTAAGGGACTTCATCGTACATTTGAAGTGGACACTCAGCTTTATTTTTAACTGCAAGTTAAAGGGAATTCGTTACTTCCTTTGGAATAACAAATTCCCTTTGGAATATTTTTATGTTTTTATTTTTATTTTTTTGTACATTCATTTCACAGAATAAACTTGTTTATAAAACTAAAAAAATAAGGGACCAAAAAAATCAGATTACTTTGTCATAGGTACTTTAAACAGTTGTCAATATCAGCTGTTGATAATCTACATGTAAAGTGCTTGTATTTAAAAGAGAACAATTAGGTTTTAATTTGGCATTAGAGGTCAAGGTGCCCCCTCTATGTCTCTCTGTCCCTTTCCTTCCAGTAGGAGTCCATGTTGTACTGCTTGGTCCTTGTCTTTGTGGGTGTTTCAAGTGTTAATAACAAAAGGCTGTGGTTTTGTATTCTCTTTCTCAGTCAGTAGTCTCATGTCTACTAGAATGTAGGCTTGTTGGATCTTGTGGCATCCCCTTGTAACAAGATTTCTATCTTAGTAGCTGATGTATAGGCATTAAGACAACTGGTTAGAATGTTCAGGTAAAGCCTGAAATTGAAGAACATCTGGATCAGAAGCTACACTATTACTACCCTTTGGTGGTGGTTCAGGTGAGGCTACAGCTTTCAGGTAATGAACCATATAACCTACTTGAATATACAGTTAAAAGTAGAAGGGAGCATGCCTTATTCCAACACTTTGATAATCTTAATGCATTTGGCCCTGGAACATTCCTTTGACACTCCAGTGTAGGAGCCAGGTGTGCGAAGTGATATAGGCACATTTTTTATCCTAGCACTTGGCAAGCAGAGGCAGGCAGATCTGGTTCCAGGACAGCTAGAGCTACATAGCGAGACCCCATCTTGGTTGGGGTTGGGGAAACCAGAAAAAAGGGGGCTGGAAGATGACTCTGCCCTTAAAGGTTAGGCTCATAACAAAAACAAACAAAAAAGGCAATGTGGACTACATAGATCTTAGCCGGCAGCTTCCTTTGTTGTAGCATATGAAAGCTGAGCTTTTTGAAGGGGAGGATAGCTTGCATGTAGAATGATGGATTAAAATTTGCATTTTATTCACATACGCATTAGATCTGTTGTCTAAAGTCATTCATATGAGTTGAGTACAGGGCCTCACTATTTTCTGCTTATCTTACGAGATATAAATAGAGAAAAATAATGGATGAAGTGAAGGGATTGGCCTTGACATCATCAAGCTGTCTTTGTCATATGCTTTGTACTTTTAATTTATTAGAAGTTAAATTTGAAATTAATTTAATAAATTCATAAGGTATCATCTTTCAGTGCCTGCATACATTTTAAAATAATAATATGGACTGGCTTTGGTATTATACTTACACAGTTTGCTGACTCTTATATTATGTATGCTTATAGTATGCATTTTATAAAACATATATGATCAAAAGAATGGAGGGTAGTATTTAGCACTGTAGTGTGTGTGTGTGGGGGGGGAGGGGGAATGACAGTCCAGTTTGTAAGTGTGTAAGTTCATTCACAATGTGCCCTACATTTGGTGGCATTCTTATGTGTAAATGGTAGAGGAATGCATAGGTATCTCAGCAAAAGATAATTTCTGCTACATGCTCAAACTGTCAGATGACATCACTTAATGGGACACAGGACAAGGTAGGTAGGTGTCCTGAAATGGATTGCATCAGGATTTTGAAAAGGTAGCATCAGAATTTAGGTGTTTGTTAAACAACGGCCCATTCCTGGCTTTAATGAAGTGAACACCCTTCCCTTCCCCTAAGTGGGAACAGTACACAACCATGAGATAGAGTTTTTAACAAGTAAAGTGGGAACAGCCATTCTTTCTGCAGAGCAGCAAAGCAGCATCATGCAGTTGTCTGGTAGTCATTTGTTAATCTCACAGGCTTGCAGCGAAGGAACTTGGAATGTTTTTTATTGACTTATTTTGAGTGTAGTATTTTGATCATAACTAATTCTTCAGTTGCTGACTTGTCAGAAGTAATTGATGAAACTTGAGATTACTCTTGTATTTCTCCTTTTGTTAGAATGTTCTTTGGTTTGACAATGAGTTTTGATAGTTCACTTCCCTGTACCCCCATTTCTTTATAAGAACCTACATATAAGGCTTACTATATAACTTTACATTTAAGTGATGTTGATCATTGCATCTTTTATTCAGAGAAATGCAAGAAGTTGATTAGTAGGCATGGAGGCAATACAAAGAAGTAGAAGAAAATGCAAGCCTTTGATTGGGACTTGAGTTTTGCACAACGTAGGTAGGAAAGTCACCACTCCGAGTCAGCTGACTGACATTAAGCCAGATCCGTTCTACTCTTAAACAATGCGAAACGTTGTTATTCTAATGATGTAGAAGATACTGTCCCACTTTTTTTTAGTTTAAATATTAATAAAGATGTGGCTTATTAGGAAGTTTATAGAGATTTCTTAGTCCCTTCATGCTAGAGTGAGGCAGCTCTGTATGGCCTCAGGGAAGCTGTCCTTGTGGTACTGCAGATGTAGCTCAGTTGGTTCTTTGTGGCCTAGTATGCTCAAAACCTTGGGTACCATCCTCAGTATTGCATAAATGGGTGTGGCAGTATGATAATCTCAGTATTTGGAAGGTGGAGGCAAGAGGATGAGAAATTCAAGGTCATTCTTGGATAGGTTTGAGGGCCCCCCCCCAGTTCCTTTTGAAAAACAAAAACAGAAACAACCAGTCCTGTCTTTGAAAGATAATCTCATATACAAACATAAACATTATTGATGAAACAACTAGAAATAGGCATATAATCATGTTTGCTTATAAAAAACCATTATATTCATAAACACATATAGCTTTGCTTGCCTACTTGGAGTACCACCATACCTTTCAAATAAAAGTCATGTATAAATAATATTGGGTCTAAATATCTATGAATATAGATGTAAGCATAAATTTTTCTAATAAGTAGCACATCTGATGTACAGTGATTACCCATGTACCTGGGACCTAGAGTCATTAATTGACAAGTTTGTACTTTATCAGCCACTTCACCAGTCCACCCAGCAGTCCATCTTGCTTTTACGTATATTTCATAGAGTTGCAGATAGGCGTGGCTTCCATGCTCAAGCTCTTTAGCAGCACAGCATCTCTAGAGCCCAGTGTTTAATCATGCTGCTCCATGAATTTGGCAGGTGTTTGCACCCTGTAACCTGAATGCCCTTAAGTGTGTGTAAACCATTTCTACCATCCTTGAGAGAGCCTCATGTGCTCGTGCAGAGTACTCTTAATCCTGTATTGATTTGTTTTAGACGACTGTGTTAAAAAACAAAACATCCCAAAGTCAGGTAGTTGTTATAAAGCTGAACCCTGGCCATACATCATACATGATGGTGCATGTCTGGAGTCCTAGCTCTCAGAGGCTGAGACATGAAGGTTGTGTGATTGAGGCCTGTGTGATCTACATAGTGAGTGCCAGACCAGCCAGGGCTGCCCAACAAGGCTGTGTTTTGAAAATCAACCCAACAGCCCTCACCATTCCTGAATTATGAAGGACCGGTCACTGAGATACTGCTAGATTGTGTTTTCAGTGTTTATTTTTACTCTTTGACAATTTCATGTTTCTAATGTACTTTGATCATTTGCCTTTCTGTTTTTCTCTCATTCTATTCCCATTCCCGCTGAACTCTTTCTTCCCAACAGCCCTCTCCTCCTCTTTCTATGTCTTTCTGTGTGTGGCCCTCTGAATTAAATTAGGGTAATTTACATGAGCACAGTTCAAGGGTTAGAGCCTTTTAAAACCCATGTATTGAGGCCCATTGTGTTTGAGTCATACTTGAATGAGAATGTTAGAAATACCACATTTTTCTTTTTCTTTTTTAATGCTCTTTTGCAACCCCTCCTCACATGTTACTATGTCACAGTGTTCTGTGTAGTTGAACCTCCATTTCTCTCCTAGCACTTGTCTACTTTCCATGTGCCAGGAGGGCCCTTTTCTTCCAGGCTGTATGTCCCATAGCAGTTGCCATTACATTGAGAGTGATCAGGACTGGGTATCTCCTAGCCCACCCATCCTGCCATGCTGTGTCAGACAGATGTCACTTTTGCAGAGTCCCTGTCACTTTTCTTGGTACTTTTCCTCCCTGCTGTTTCTGCGTGTCTAACAGCAGAGCAGGTAGAGGGGCTGGGACGGTTTCAGATTCTCATATTGATAACTTTACTTTTCATTTTTAACAATAAAGTCAAGACATGTGTCTTGTTATAATTACATAGCCTTGGGTAATAATTCATTTTTGGCCTTTTTAAGTTTTTTTTTCTTTTTTTAAAAGATTTATTTATTTAATTTATATGAATGCTCTATATGCAGGTACTCCTGCAGCCAGAAGAGGGCATGAGATCACATTGTGGATGGTTGTAAGCCACCATGTGGTTGCTGGGAATTGGACCTCTGGAAGAGCAGCCACTGCTCTTAACTGCTGAGCCATCTCTCCAGCCCCTTTATTTTTCTTGTATTGAACCTTGAACAATTTAACTATGGATTTTCCCTACAGTGGTGAAGGGTTTCAAACAATAGTAAAAATCAAAAATATTTTTGAAAATTCAAATTCATCTGTCATTTGGTGTATTCATTGTATGTCACTGATACAATTATTTAAAGATAATAAAGTCAATGTTGGCCCTTAAGCTGACCGTTCAAAGGGTCTCTTGAGAACTGGATGATGTAGATGCCCCTCCTAAGGAAGTGAGTGTGCACATAAAGTTTTGGGTAGTATTTCATTATCTGTTCACCTTTGAGACCTCAAGAAGAAATTCTTGTCTTAAGGAATTATTCATTAACAGTGATGAACATTCCTAATATTGGGAAATATTAGAAATAAAAAATTAAACTTAACTGGATAAAGAAATAACATGTTTCTGTTGCTAGGAAAATATTTTCCAACACCGTAATTTGATTTTTCTGGCACCCTAAAGATAAGCCTCTATAATTTTACATTGTTGCAGAATCTTAAATTTAAGGTTGAGTTCCACTTTGTAATAACTTGGAAAAGAATAGTTAATGCAGATTTAAAAAATTTCTTTCCTTTAAAGCCTTGTGTCTTGTACAATGTGAGTTTGCCAAATTTTCTTCATCTGCTACAGATTAGGTTTGCTGCCATGTGGCGGCGTACGCACCGTGCTTCTTAAACGCACTGACTGGAGCTTTGTCGCCTCACTTGTTCACATGCACGGAGCCTGGTAACAGCCCATCTGTATTTTGTTAGCTTCGTTTTCTTATCTTTAGATTTCATTATAAACTCAACATAGCATTTAAACATGAAGGCCAGTGTTAATGAGTTAACGCTACTACAGAAGTCACTGCTAAAACTTTTCATGCTGAAACAGATTTTAACTTTTCTTAAAATGATTTATGTTTTTAATTAATTAAATAACATGTATAAGCAGGTCTGTTTTTACCTGCCATTTTAACTGTATTTGCCAAATTCTAAATGTAATTTTGAAAATTGAAGCTTTTATTTATATGACAAAAGTAGGCTTCAGGAGTGGGCTGTGTATTTTTATTGGCATTTAACTATTAACATGAGCTCTACAAGAAGTTGTGCTTAAAGAGCCAAAGTCATCAACAGCTTCATTTAAAAGTTATGTGTTGTTTGGTTGGTTCAGTTATGAACCATAATAAATGTTGTATTCTGTTGTTTGAAAACTCATGGAGGGATATGTATGTTCTGGACCATTTGATTTAGTTTGACTTGTTGACAGTTTCATATAGAATATCCATAGTGTTCTTTTTTAAGAATTGTATTTTTCCTTCAGAAATGTCATTTTAAAGAAATAATTAAAAAAAGTTAAAGAGATACTTGTCTATTATCTGTAATAAAAGGGGTTTGAGTTTATTTCAATTCATGTTTGGCCTGTATTCAGTATGCTCTCTTTTCTTAGACATATTTTAATAAAATCCATCACAGTGTATTAGCTGATTCCTTTTTATAAATTTATATTTTAAACATTAATTTGAAAGCAGTTCAGTGGCTTTGTCTCCTTCAAGGACTTGGCATAGTGCCTGTCCACAGCCTTTACTACCGGCCTTGTCCAATTAATTCCCTTCTGTTGCTCAGTGAAGTCCCCAGTTACGGTGAGGTGCTTGTCACATGGTCCTGGGCAGGTCACACTTGTTGTTGTGACAGGCTGAGTTACAGTGTGATACATTCTCATTAACATTTAAGAAACTTTGTTTATTACAACAGTATGTGTCCAATTTTGCAAAGTGAAATATACTTTAATCCAGTACTACTATTTTTGCTCGTATTAAGGATCAACCCCCGGCCTGGTGCCTGCTGGGCAAGCACTCCACCACCAAAGTACTCCCCAGCCCTGCCCATTGTTACACAGTTTTAGGATTATATTAAAAATAGTTGTTTTCTGAAGAGTTACATTTATCATGACACCCTTTGGTAATAAGTTTTTGCTTTTCTTGGTGATTGAACATGCTCGCTGTACTTTTCTCTACAAAGACATTACAATTCTAGACGTTCTTTTATTTGAGAAATGCCATTGTGTCTGTTTTGTCACCTCAGCTCACTGGTTAGAAGATGGGATGACTGCATTCTTGTTACACACATGTTTTTAACCTGAGCTACATGGAAGTGACTCTCACAGGCCATTCTTGTGTTCACTGGAGCTGGAGCTCCACGGTGTACATACAGCCGTGGTGTAGACAGTGGCATATGTTAGTTTTTTTTAAAATTAATATCTCTTAATTCTATTTTTGTCCATATTCAACATGTATATTTACATGTAATCCACAATAATGAGTACTTAAAAATTAAAAATTCCTTAGTAGTATTCACTTGTTAAAGGTAGACAGGATTGTACACACACAGAGTCACTCACACATGCACACATGAAATTTTAGTTTTAACTCATGCAATGCCCCTAAGATATGCAAAACTTAGTTTTGTAGTTACACCAAACAAACATAAGAATTGGATAGCAGCTCACTTCGTACACTGGTGACACACCAGACTGGTCACCACATACTAGCGCACTGTGAGAACCACAGAGCTTAGGCTCTCAAAGTTTGCTGCACACATATTTAAGCTTACTAGGATATGGTGTACCATAGGTGATGTTTGTTAAGATAGGCTGTTAACAATTTCCATAGTTGTTTCTAATTAACCATGAATTTTTAAGTTACTGATGCCCCCATGTGGTGAAAAACCTATCTTCTGTTAGAACTTGGAAATGATTATATTTTCATTTTAACAAAAGTGGACGCTAGTGTTCTTGAATGCTGTTGATCAAGAGACATAATTTGAATTTTGTAAAGCTCATTGCCATAAAATTCACAGCTTCACCCTGTATTGTCTCAGAGGTGCATGTAACCAAGCACAGACATTGAGACAAAGTATGAGAAGGGCTAATTACAGATAGCATAGGGTTCTGATCATGTGTATGATGTCTTATTTGCCTTGTTTTTGTGTCTCACATAGGTGACGTACAGTTCATTGATTATGAGTATTCTGGATACAACTACCTGGCATATGATATTGGAAATCATTTCAATGAATTTGCAGGTGAGACCCATGCTTCTCTGTTGGGGAGAACTACCAACAGTTAATATGCCAGGGTTGCTTTAAGGATGAGCACCTAGGCAGGAGAGGCATGTGCCCAGCTGCTTGACCCTCTGGCTTTGTTTACTTGATGTTGGAAAAAAAGAACTTTTCCCTTATATGCCATCACAAATACTCTACAAAAGGGAGATAATCATGGCTTGTGTGAGAAGAGCTCACCAGGACTTCAGAGAAAGAACCTAGGTTGTGATCATATGCATCAGGCCTTTGCTGGGGCTGGAGTTTTCGCTCCTTGACCCTCTCACATATAAAGATCGTGGCTTCCATCCCCAGCACAATAAAACATGACTCTTGAAATGCTTTTTAACAAGATACTCGGATTTTTTATGTTTTTGTTTTGATTGCTACACATAGCAATCACATCTTAATGTTACCTCCCCCTTTCTGTTCCAAATACTACCTAGCATTCAGGTTTTGATTCAGCTTTTCCTGCAGAAGTTCCAAAACTGTTGTGGCTTCTGCCTTCAAAGCTAGAACAGTATGCATGTTATGAAAGGGTGAACTCTTATCCTATAGACTCATTCCTGCCTATGAGTTACCACCAATTTAAATTTGATTGCTATTAAAAAGTTGGGCATTTTTCCCCTCTTGAATTTATAATTACTTATAAAGTTTTAGGTTTTTTTCTTTTATGTAAGTGGAATATATAATTAACACAGCTATATTTAGGATTTTTCTAAGTAAAAATTACAACATGCTTTGGGTGTTTTATTCCTAGTGAGGATATTATATCACTGAACTTGTAACAGATTCCTGTTTATTTATGTATTTCAAATTACCAGGCCAGTAAATACAATTACTGAAAGTTTTGTTTCTACTTAACTTAGTTCCACCAAATTTACCATACATATACCAAAGCTCTGTGTGTCTGCTACACCTATTTTCACACGTTCTCCCATGGGCAGGAATGAGTCTGTAGGAGAAGAGTTCATGCTTTCATAACGTGTATTCTGTTCTAGCTATGAAGGAGGAAGCCACAATGATCTTAGAACTTCTGTAGGAAAAAGCTGACTTAAAACCTGCGTGCTGGGCTGGAGAGATGGCTCAGAGGTTAAGAACACTAACTGTTCTTCTAGATGTCCTGAGTTCAATTCCCAGCAACCACATGGTGGTTCATACTCATCTATAATGAGATCTGGTGTCCTCTTCTGGCCTGCAGGCATATTAAATAAACAAGTCCTTTAAAATAAAAGAATCCTTTAAAAAAAAAAAACACTGGGCGGCGGTGGTGCACGCCTTTAATCCCAGCACTTGGGAGGCAGAGGCAGGCGGATCTCTGTGAGTTCGAGGCCAGCCTGGTCTACAAAGCGAGTCCAGGACTGCCAGGGCTACACAGAGAAACCCTGTCTCGAAAAAACAAAAACAAAAAAAACCAAAAAAACCCAAAAAACAACAAAAGAAAAACCCTGCATGTTAATAGTGTTTGGAACAAAAGGAAAGGAGGCAACATTAAGATGGGTTTGTAGGATAGAAAACCCTTGAAGAAGCAAAAGTTAAAGAGTCAGGTTTACAGTATTTATGAAGAACCCCAAATGCTAGGCAAGAGTAGTAGAAACTTAGGGTGGGTCATCAAACTGTGGTAATGGTCCACCTTTCTTTACCTCTCCTTCCCTCCTCCTCCTCTCACTTCAGAATAAATGGAAAAGATAGAAATAGGAAATACCAGAGTTGGATGATAAATGTGAGCAAATATATTGTTTTCTGAGACTTTATGACAACTACATAAGGATAAATGTTTCAGTAAATATATGTTCTAGGATGATGAAGTGTGTAGCTCTAAACAGCTGATGGCTTGTGTGTGTGGGGGGGGGGGGGGGGAGGACTCAGTTTTCTTTGAGGCCATGGGGAGTTTGACCATGATCCAGTGAGTATATTACACTTGATGTATTTTTTTCTTTTTTGGAGGCTGGGTGGGGTGGATCTGGGAGGTCTGGAAAGTGAGTGTGATGGATGCATTGTGTCAAATTCTCAAATAACAATAAAAATACTATGTTGAAAGAACAATGTTTACCCTGAGTGTGACTAAAAGTTGTTAGGCAGGGCTTGAGGCCCTGCCCTCTCTCCCCTTAGTGCTTAAAAACACTCAGGGCTCTCATTCAAATGTAGACGGGTTCTGCTGAGAATAGCTCCAGGGAAGCAGTGACATCATCAGCTTCCCACAGTGAGCCCTGGATTTAATCTGGGATTCAGCATGGCTGGTCCATTGTTTAATAATAAGGTATTGCCAGCCGATGTGGAAGGCTTCAGCACTGTTGAACTGAAACACTGGTGGCAGCACTCAGGCATGCTGAAGGGCGTAGCATCTCAATAGTCTGTTTCTCCTCAGGTGTTAGCGATGTGGACTATAGTCTCTATCCAGATAGAGAACTGCAGGGCCAGTGGCTGCGCTCGTATCTTGAAGCCTACAAGGAGTACAAGGGCTTTGGCTGTGAAGTCACTGAGAAGGAAGTAGAGACACTCTTCATTCAAGTCAATCAGTTTGCGTTGGTAAGTTCAGGTAGAGTCAATGAGATGTCCTTAATGCAGCTAACTGAATTTTCATCATCTTATAAAACAAATTTAGTTCTGTGAATTGTGTTGCTTATGGCTTGCCTCATTAATTACCTTGCTTTAAGGACATACTTTTTTTACCCACTTATGTATCTTTACCTGAATTTAGTTTGAATGAGTCATCTTCTGAGAGTACTGTGCTCATTAGCACAGCTTGCAGCTGATGTGCTAAGACATTACTGAATATTAGGTCAGTTCCTTCAGTTACTTGCACATTTTAATATGATTTTGTAAAGTTGGCTTTGGGAGCATTGGGTGTTTTCAAATAGACTGCAGTGATGGCTCACAGCTAGGCTGTTGAGGTTTGTGGTGTGGCACTGATTCTCCTCAAATGAGAGAATGTGTTCATGTGGCATAGCCGTTGTCTGATGATGTGGCAGAGGTGGGCAGGTGTGAGGCTGCTGGTGGAGTCCTCCATGCACACACAACAACAGCCATTTTACAAGACAAAGTGGGCACCTGCAGACTTCCTGCAATCTTCACATGAGTTTTTTAATATACTAGAATTGTGTCTGTAGAATTCATTAATCAGATGCTAAACACTTCTACTCTAGTTTAGAAATATTGGAAGTATACTATTAAAGTCCTTTAAGATGCTTTAAAATGTAGAATGACAAGATACTTTTTTTTTTTAAACTTAACACCCATATCTATTTGAAATTCTTAGCAAAGTATAATTAGGAATAGAGTTAAATGTGATTTAAGGGGAAAACATGATTGTGGTGTGTGCCTACAGTACAGCTCTTGGGAAGCAGATGAAGCAGGAGGATCTAGAGTTTGTGCTAGTCTGGCCACACAGCAAGGAGGACCAGCTTGAATGATATATGACCTTATCTCAGAAAAGTAACACCAAAATAAATAAAAGCTCACTGTACTTTAAATGTGTTTACCTGGCCCCATATGTCATCTAGCCTTGTTGTCCAGGCCTCTGGTGCTGGGGTTACAGGCATAGGTAGCCATGCTGGCTGTAGTAGACAGTCATAAATATCATTTCTATGAGGAAAGCAGGGATGGCTCTGTGAGCAAAGCGCTTGTTGTGCAACCATGAGGACCTGTGTTTGAATCCCCAGCACTGAAGTGAAAGTGGCCATGACACACACCTGTAATTTCATTGCTCGGGAGAGGGCAGTCAGCCAGTCCAGTTGGTTAGCTCCTGCCTCAAGAAATGGCTCAGCAAGTAAAGTGCTCACTGTGTAAGCATTAGGCCCAGAGTGTTTATCTACAGTATCCACTGTAGAGAGCTGGGAAGGTGTGGTAGCCCTCCTGAAATCTCAGAGCATGGGATTCCTGGACCAATCTGGCTGCCTAGACTAGCTCCTTGTGAGCTCTGGGTTCAAGTGAGAGACCTGCTTCATCATATAAGGTGGAGAGAGATCAAGGAAGAGACAGTTGTTTCCACACACTACACATGTACCCGCACATATGCATTCATACATAACATATGTGGAAAATGATAATGTTTCCATGTGCACAGAGTTACAAGCTTCCCCACATCATTTATTGCATTCTTATAGAAAAAGGATAAAAGGACAAATAGTTAGAGACCTCAAACTAAGAATTATTTTTGAAAATATTTTTATTACGTGTGTGTGTGTGCGCGTGCATGCATACTGGCCACACATGGTGCATGTGTGTGGAGGTCAGAAAAACTTGCAGGTGTGAATTCTCTCGGACCAGGCATTGATTTCAGGTCCTTAGACTTGATGGCAAAAACTTTGATTCACTAAGCCATTTCACTGACTGGAAAATTACTTCAATAATGTTGCTTATTTACTATTTTCTATAAATTTATGTGAGGTTTTCAAGAAAAGACATGAGTATATAGTAAGTTCAATATATCCTGAAGTCTGACATTAACTTCTGGTTGCTCACAAACACAGCTAGATAGATAGTTGTTGTCTTACAAACTTCTCCTGATATGTATGTGCGACTTCTTTCTCTTTCATTTCTGGGAATGTCTCCTTGTGGCATTGGGGCTCACTCTCTGCCAACTAGAGAGCTGTGATGGGGCTTGTACACAGGGTGCATGGCCATGGGAAGGTACACACCTCTCCTTCCCTTTAAGACTTTCCTGCCAGCCTCCTTTTAACCAGATAGATTGCTCTGCTGTTAGCAGCTCTCATTTCCTCTTGCTGACCACTGGCATTTATCCCATTTTACTGGTTTGAATGGATAAGTCCCTCATTCTTTTCACTTTAAGGTCTTCCTCAAGTTGCCTTTTCACTGCTGTAGAACCAAGCAAGAGTCCTGGCAAGGGTTTCTAGTGACACGATTGATGGGTTCAGTTTCATCTCCTTGGTCCTGTCTTGCAGGAACCTTGTGATTTACTGTTTGAATCTTCATGGTGAAAATAGGATTTGAGGCTTATTTCCTGAATCACATGACTGTTACCATGCTGATAGAACCTTCTTCTTTGGGATCACAGCAGTTAGTGGGGAAATGAGGAGACCCCACAAGCAGTGTGCCTGATAGAGATACCGATGACCACAGTGGGCGAATTCAAAAGTGACTAATGAAGTTGCTCAGTTAGGATTAAAACATTAGTGGAAAGAATAAGCTTCTCATTAAAGATTGAAATGTACCCCTTTTATCAAAGGCTTCTTTGGAGAAACTGGCTGGATGCTGAGATTTGTACCTTAGTGCCGGAGGGCAGCATGACATTTAGTGGCATTGTGAGGCTTCAGAGTTTCATGGCCTGTCTGTCACAGCCTTTGTTGTAGAGCAAATTTTTTTTTCTGGTGTGGGGGTGGGGGTAGTTTCGAGACAGGGTTTCATTGTGTAGCCTTGAGTGTTGTAGACCAGGCTGATCTTGAACTCACAGAGATCCCTTGCCTCTGCCTCCCAAGTGCTGGGATTGAAGGTGTGCACCATCACCACCTCCCAGCGAGCAGTGGTTCTTAACTTGTGGGTCCCAACTCCTTGGGGATGAATGACCCTTTCACAGGGGTTGCATGTCAGCTGTCCTGCACATCAGATATTTACATTATGATTCATAACAGTAGCAAAATTACAGTTATGAAATAGCAATGAAATAAGTTTCATTGCTTATTAATAGTTGAGGGTCACCACAACATGAGGAACTGAATTAAAGGGTCGCAGCATTAGATAGGTTGAGAAGGTTCTAGAGTGTTTATGGAAGCAGTCAGGTTGAGCATGGCATATCACAGCTTTAGGGCTTACAATGCCTACCTTTCTCATTGCTGCCAGAGTGAGCCTGATAGAAATGACTTACAGAAGGTTTATTTTAACTCCTGGTTTTAGTGAGTTAAAATATCAGTCCGTCAGCCAGGCGTGGTGGCGCATGCTTTTAATCCCAGCACTGGAGAGGCAGAGGCAGGTGGATCTCTGTGAGTTCAAGGCCAGCCTGGTCTACAAAGTGAGTCCAGGACAGTCAGGGCTACACAGAGAAACCCTGTCTCGAAAAACCTTTAAAAAAAAAAAAATCATTCTGTCATCCCTGGGAGAGGTAGGCGGTACCTGTGAGGGTTTGTTGAACAGGAAGCAGAGTGCTCGGGTAAAACCTTGGAAGGTGTATCCGTAGGGACTTTCTGCCTCATCAGGGCTTTGTTGCCACCCGGGGAAGTGCACTCACGTATGCATGGCCAAGTCCCTGGGTGAATTTCAGAGTCAGGCTGAAGTCCTCAAAGCAGTAGACTCTTGAGATTTTTTTTTTTATGTATTTTTAAAGTACTATACTTGAAGTTAGCAGTCCATCTGTAGAATATAATAAGGTATTCTTTACCCTGAGGGTGACAGAAGTAGAAATTCACACCAGGTCCTCACATATGGGGTTGATAGGACTTTACATTATTTTGATGGTGATGATGATTATTGTTATTTGAGACAGGGTTTTAACTATGACACAGGCTGTCCTGGAACTTGACCAAGCTTACTTGGGATTTGTAGTAATCTTCCTGCCTCAGCCTCTTAAATTTTAGTTTAAATGTAAGCTTTATTTTTTTAAGTTTAGATTTATTTATCTTATGTGTATTTGGATTTTGCCTGCATGTATGCTTGTGTACCATGTGTGTTGCGTGCCCATGCAGGCCAGAAGAGGACATCAGAAGCCCTGGAACTGTAGACACAGGTGCTGGGATCTGAGATAGTCATCTGCAAGTACAAGTACTCCCCCCACCTCCCCAAGACAGGGTTTCTCTGTGTAGCCTTGGCTATCTTGGTTTTACTTTGTAGACCAGGCTGGCTTTAAACTCCCAAAGATCTGCCTGCCTCTGCTACCTGAATGGTGGGATTAAAATCCTACACCGTCACTTCCCGAACCCAACAAGTGTTTTTTAACACTAGTCCATTTTCCCAGCCCCAAATTAAAAATGTTTCTGTAATTGTACAGGGTTACATAAGGCCATTCCATATGTGTATACAATGTACTTGGAGCATGTTACACCCCAGGCTCACCCCCTTCCCTTCATCATCCTCCCTCTAGTCAGTCCCTTTGTTCTATTTTCATGGCACCAATACATACATGATTTCATATACCTATAAAATCTAGGACCTACAAATGAGGAAAAGGTACAGCGTTGTTTTTGTGAGATTGGCTTAACACTTCAAGTGATGATCTCTGTTCCTCTACCGCTTTCAGAGCTTCATCCTTTATAACTGCAGAAATCCCATTGATACCTTCTTTATCCATTCTTATGCTGTTAGACACCTAGGCTAGTTCTATAAGTTGACTGATATGAATAGTGCAGCAGTAACACGAAACGTCCATGTTGTACGGAACATGAGATTTGGGGGTAAATACTGAAGTAGTATGCATAGCTGGGTCATACGGTAGATCTACTTGTAACTTTTTGAAAAGTCTCTGTTGATTTTCATACTGGCTGGGTAATTTACAACCCATCAGTAATACAGAAGGGATTCATCTGTCTGCATGCTCTCCAACATTCAGTCATTTGCTTTTTGATAATTAAATTCTGACTTAAATTCTAACTTAGGTGAGAATCTATGTTGTGTTTATTTGCATTTCTCTATGGCTGTTGATGCTTATAGGTACTGAGATTTTGAGGGGAAACCTCCATTGCCATTAACCCATGCACACTAACACTGTACACTAAAACAATTGTTAACATGTGTTTATTAACTTTGTGTGAGTTAATACATACATGTGAGCATGTGTGGAGTCAGAGGATGACCTAGAATTATATCTCTCCTCTTGCCACATAGGTCCTGGAGATTCAAAGCTTGGTTGGTGGCAAGCCACTTTACCATCTGAGCCATTTCAGTGGCACTTTTTGTCGCTTTTGCCTTAGAGGAGATTCCAGAAATAAAATTGGGTCTCTAACATCATTTTTTTTCCTTAGAGCATCTCTAGTAAAAGTAGATTATTTCTGGGGAAATGAAATTTCATTTTTGTACCAGCATTAAAAATGTTGTATGTGTGAGTGTTTCCTCTGAGGAGATGTTTGCACGCCACTTGTTTGCCTGGTGCCCACAGAGGTGGGGAGATCAGATCCCCTGCGATTTGAGTCACGGTGGCTTTGAGCTACTGTGCGGGTGCCATACAGGTGCTGGGGATCTTAACTGGGTCCTTGGAAGAGCAGCCCCATGTTACCAGAATTAAAAAAATACATACTTCAGGGGCTGGAGAGAGGGACTACTCTCCTAGAGGACTCAGATTCAAATCTCCACACCCACATGGCAGCTCACATCTGTCTGTAACTTCAAGATCTGACACCCTCACACAGACAAAACACCAGTGCATATAAGATAAAAATTTTAAAAATAAAGGGTGGAAGGGTGGGACTGGAATGGGTAGTAGGGAGGGGATTGTGATTGAGATGTAACTTCAAGAATTAAAAAATAATTAAAAAAATTAAAAATAATGAACAAGTTATGGTTTATCATTAGTGTGTGTGTATGCGAGCACACGCATGTGTATTGGTAGTCAGGACAACTTGGGAAGTAGGTTCTCCCTCTGTGTATGCGAGCACACACGTGTGTAT
>CAJQZJ010031946.1:3667146-3688815 GCA_907164525.1 Lophiomys imhausi
ACGTGTGTATTGGTAGTCAGGACAACTGGGAAGTAGGTTCTCCCTCTAGGTCTTAGAGCTCTTTTCCTTATTGAACTGTCTTGTGGTAACTGAATGGGAAGTAGGTTCTCCCTCTAGGTCTTAGAGCTCTTTTCCTTATTGAACTGTCTTGCTGCTTACCTGTGGTAACTGAATTTTATTTTGTTTTTTTGAGACAGGGTTTCTCTGTGTAGTTAGTCCTGGCTGTCCTGGAACTCCCTCTGTAGATCAGGCTGGTCTTGAACTCACAGAGATCCACCTGTCTCTGCCTCCTGAGTGCTGAGATTAAAGGCGTGTGCCACCACACCCAGCAATTACAGACAGCCATGAACTGCCATGTGTGTGCTGGGATTTGAACCGGGGTCCTTTGGAAGAGCAGCCAGTAGTGCTCTTAACTGCTGAGCCATCTCTCCAGCCCCATGTGTTAGTGATTTTTTTTTTTTAAATTTTACTTTTTATTTCTTCACTCGAAATCCCTTCCCTACTCCCCTCTCTGGTCCCACCCTCTTCCCACTCAACCCCCCCCCCCCCCCCCTTCCTTTTTTTTTTTTATGTTTAAGGTATGTCTTTTTATCTCCAACATCTCCCCTTTCAGTCCAACAAATGGCTCTTTCTCTTATAAGAACAAATACAATAGAAAACAACAGAAATAATTAAGCCATATTTATGAGAATTATAAGGCTTAGCATACATTCCCAATGTCCAGTTCATATGTATCTGGCACCTGACTTTAACATTCTACTATTCAACCATCTCTGTGAATTTAAAGTTCTGTGTCCAACTCGGCTTCCATCCTAACTTGCATCACAATTTTAAAAGCATCTTCTTAGATCCAGAACACCCTCCTGATTCCTAAACAACTCAAAATTTAACTGTGAGACTCTAGCTATCTATTCTTCAACCACCTCGGAGACCTGAGAGGGATAAATATATCTGATTTTACAGGGACCCTGTTCCTTTCAAAGAGCAGCCAGTAGTGCTCTTAACTGCTGAGCCATCTTCTCTAGCCCCATGTGTTATCTGAATTTTAAAATATCATGTCAAGGTGAAAATTAATTGTGGGCCAGTGAGATGGCCTAATGGCTAGACTAAAGTTGTAGAAATTCATATGGTAGAAGGAGAAAACTGAGCCTTCCCTCTTCCACATATGCATGTATGTGTACACACACACACACACACACACACACACACACACACACACACACACACGCTCTAAATGTAATTCAAAAGAAAATAGGGGCTAAAGAGATGGCTCATTGGTTAAGAGCTTCTCCAGAGGGACCTGGCATTGGATCTTGGCACCCACATGTTGGCACACAACAGTGTAACTGCAATCCAGGTGATGTAAACTGCTCTCCTGTACTCTGGGGACTGGGTATACATATGGTGCGCATAGATACATGGAGACACTCAAGCAAACATGTAAAATAAAATGTTAATCATTAAAAATAGTTAATTGTGACTGGGCAGTGGTGTTGCACGCCTTTAATCCCAACACTTGGGAGGCAGAGGGAGGCGGATCTCTGTGAGTTTGAGGTCAGCCTGGTCTACAAAGTGAATTTCAGGACAGCCAAGCCTGTCTTGAAAAACAAACAAACAAAAAAAAACCCAAAATCTTTAATTGTGAAGCATGCCTACACTTATAATTACTAGTCACATTAATTTTAAGTTCACAGAAATTCTAGTTTCACTGACATACTTGTTCATGTTGTAATTAGTGTATAATGGAGCCAATAAAATAAATAGAGGGGTGTGAACTACTCTGTTTCTGTGTATTATGTGGAGTGCTGAGTTCTTCTTTGGACAAAGGTTACAGAAACTAATAGACTTAAATTTCCAAGTCATTCTGAATTTGTTACTTCTTAGTATAGACAAGAGTCATTGTTGGTGATCTAGAAATTATTTGTATGCTTCAGTATGTTCTCTTATGGCTATGTTGTATGAAAATTAACAGAAGAAAAAGACATTTTGGGGGCTAGAGAGTGTAGCTCAATAGACCCAAGTGTACTCTTTACCAAGAAAGTAAAGTAAAAAGAAAGTACCATGCATGTAATTGATGAAAAGCATAGAATTAGCAATTTTGTATTATATTAAAAAATGTTTTCATAGTTCTTGATTTTTTTTCTTTTTCTTTTCTTTAAGGCTTCTCATTTCTTTTGGGGACTCTGGGCTTTGATACAAGCTAAGTACTCCACCATCGAGTTTGATTTCCTTGGGTAAGATGATGTTAACTGTGAGGTGCTGTCTGTCTCTGCTTGGTTGAGCTAGTGTGTAGAAGTGACAGGAGCATCACGTTGCTGTTTTCAGCCAGCATTGTGAAGGACACAGTCACTTCAAAGCTGTTCAGAAGCTTCCAGGCTGCCAAATGCTCAGCATGGGAAATGTCCAGCAGGTGGTGTAACAGGCTAAGCATGCACTTTGGACATTTAAACTTTTGAAAAGTCAGCTCCGGGTGAGGAAACAGGCGAAGGGCCGAGCGGTCAGCTCTGACTGTCCTTTTCTTCCCTCGCCAGGTACGCAGTCGTTCGCTTTAACCAGTATTTTAAAATGAAGCCCGAAGTCACAGCACTGAAAATGCCCGAGTAAAGAGGCCCGCCGTTGTCCAGGAGCCGAGCGACACTTGTGGATGGCTCTGAGAAATTTCAAAAGCCAATATTTGTTAAAACACATTTAATTTGGTTATCTTGCTTTACAAATTATGCCTCTAAACAATCTATTTTTAAATAGAATGATGTTAAAAATATGTGTACTGCTGTCAGTATGTGGTGGGTTGGAGCTTTGTTCATCAGCAGACAGAGTGAAGAGTCAGCTTTTTAGCCGTTGGCAATACAGTCCATATTACATGTGAATTATTTATTACAGCTATGACATGACTGACTACTTTGATCTTTCATTTGTTGGTTCAGTGTATGCAATGAAAATGTTGTGGACATCTTTAAAAAGTTTTGTTAATAGAGTTAATTTTAGAAAAACATTCTTGTTGTTCAGTGTAACCTTTTTAAAATGAATCATTTACTCTTGATGTGACAGTCACTGCCTCAGTAGTAACTTAGGGTGTTCTAGAGAAGCGCCCATTGAGAAGGGAGCAAGGCAGTCACTGTCTCTTGGGGTATACTTTTCTGAATTGGAAATTGGAAATCATTTCTTTTTGAGGAATACAACTTAGAATTAAATTGTCTCTTTATATAGCCTGACAATATAAAATATATTTTACTGTATAATCCTGGAATATAAGTATAACAATTTAATGTTAAAATCTGTAGTACGTCATGTTTTCAAATACTACATACGGTCATTTAAGGTAATAGTTCCAATTTTTTAGAATTTATGTATCAAATTGTTTCTAACCAAAATTTTTGTTTTGAGAAGCTCTGTTTTTGTTCACTAAATAATAGCTGGTATTGTTAGTATTTGAAACAAACGTACAGAGTCTATCATACTTGGAAGCAAGGATTATCATTTAGATGCTTTCTATTCAGATTCATTACTTAGGTTGGTTTTGTGTCTGTAGAGGCAGCGAGTGATTACTTACACATGTGAACTCTGGTAGTGTTGTGAGAGCACTTACAGAGTCAGTAAGGAACATTTAGGTAGGTCATTAAACTTGAATACTTAACATCTAACAAATAAGGAAATGTGAATTAAACAGTTGTGGTAGGAGGACTTGTTTTGATTTATCTTGTTTTAGTCTAGTTTTTATTTTGTGTAGGTGTAAGAGGGAGGCAACTATTATATGGAACAAGTTAGGTCCTTGAGGCAGACAAGAAGGCTTTAAACTTTGAAGACTGTTCTGTGTGCTTAAGCAGTCACAGTTACTTTAGGTTAGTCAGACAGGCTTTGCACTTCGGTCTCATAAGTGCTGATGTTCAAAGTTGACTCCATGGATCTGTATATTTAAGGGATGCAACACAGAGCTCTCCTAAGATATTGTCCGGTGTTGTTCCACGTGATTTATGTTGTCAGATAAGTGCTTTAAAATACTTGGATTGTCTGAAGGTGTTCAAACCTAGTAAAGTAAATAGAAACACTTACAGGCCATTTGAGATGGTAAGTTCTAGCTACATAAAAAGGCTCCTAAGTATGTGTCTTTAACAGTGTTAGACCTGGATTTGGTTTCTACCTCCCCAGTGCTATAATGTTCACTTGTGTTTTTATGAACCACATTACTGTAAGATCATTACAATTCTGCTGACTTCCTTGAATGGAAACAAATAATGACTAGCTCTGTACAATGTTTAAAGCAAACCTACAAAAACTGGTTTAGTGGAATTTCCATTCACGGTTAGAACATTGTCATAGGATGATAATGATGTGAGCCTCCTGTTTCTTTGCTTTCCTCCTTAAAATCCAAGAGCATGTGTCATGTGGAAACACTGGAGAAGACAGTGTTTGCCGTCTGTTCCTGAGTGCTTTGAATGGGAGGGTCGCTGTGCTCTGCTGCTGGCGGACTGCAGAGCAACCAGCAGAGATGTGGCTGCCACAGAGACTCCTGCGCACTGAACACAGTGACATCGAGGCTTCCCTGTTCACCCTGCTAGCATGCAAGAGATCTTGGGAAAAGACTAAGCACATGGAAACTCTTGCCCCCATTCCTTGGACAGATTTGGGTGCTCTGACGCACCTGCTTCTCACACAGCTTTTGGGGATCATGGTGTAGACCATCAACAGGACTCAACATTTCTTTCCTTGGTATTGACCATGTAAGGGATTCTAAAGAGGGTATATTGGGACAGCTCTGAAGAGCATCCCTCTAAAATATGTCCTGTGGCTTGCTAGGATATAAGTTGCCTTCTTTTGTTAAGCTAAGAAACTTGAATGCCTTACCTAATCACTCAACTGGCAGTAAGCTCATTTTGTAAATATGAAAGTGGATGTTAGAAGTGGCATTCATGGATGTTCAGTGTAATTAATAGACCGTAGTGGCCTGGATGCTTTAACAAGCGAAGTTCTACATTTCCGCCCTCCACCCCTTCCTGTCTCCCTGGCACACTGTATGATCTTGAACCTGACCAAATGATATTTGATGCCCTCCTCCTCCTAACCCTGTGCCACCACTGTTTCTGAAATGAGATATGGTGGTTATATCTTAGTGTTGACATGATCCACCTGAGATCAACATGAGCACAAACCTTATCAACTAGGTCTGCTTGGAATGTAAATAGGACTGTGTAAATAAACAGCTGTAATTATTGTGGGTTGTGTCTTGCATACAAGAGTGTGTAGTTTTGCATTCTTTGTAGAAGTTTTTCTGTCACTAAGTGATCCAGCCTCTTGGTGTTTGGCTGGGAACAGTGCACACCTGTAGCTGTGCAGTGAGATAGCAAGAACTGGAAGGAAGATTTATTGGGTTTAGTTAGCATTGGTATTTATTTAGCCTCTCAGTGCCTAATATGACTTTTCTTCATTTTTTACTTGGCCATTAATTTTTTTGTGGGTTAGATTCTGGGAAGCAGTGAATTTATAGAGCTCATTCTTTGAGTCACAATTTGAAGCTAAAGGAAAGTAAAAATGTAATTTGATGTTTGTAAACTGAAGTGTGGGTCCCCTTTTCTATTTTCGGAGTTTGTTGACACTTTCTACAAAAACTTGAAATTCATTGTGAATGTAAATCCCACCCATACAAGATAGGGCAAATGGTATCTCATAGTTTGTCAGGCAGCTTCTCTGGGGTGCTCCGTATAGGATTGTGCGAGGAAAGGTCTTTTATGACAGCTCCCCCCCCCCGTTTATTTTAACTGTATGTGTTACTAAGACTAAATTTAGACTTAAAAGAATTCCCCAAACATTCTAAAGAAAAGTTAGATACTTTGAACAGTGATCAGATGGTTGTTTTCTGTGGTATGCCGAAGGCCCTGTACCTCTTGATGACCTCACTAGCTGGCATATAAAAGACAGTAGTGTCAGGCTGATTTTTTGCCCCCTTCTAACTTGTTTTTAAGCATTTTATACTGCATTCCAGAGTACTGTAGACTTAAGTATTTTCCTATTAATCGGTCACCTGTTGACAAAGTCGACAATGCTTTCTCCCCGGGGGGAGGGGGAGTTCCTAGTGGCAGCGACATGAAGGGACATGTAGAGAGCCTGTGGCTGTCTTTGGTTCAGCTTCTGAGGACTCTCTGCACATTTCAGGATGGCCTTCCTTGTGAAGCCGAGCGGCATCTTCAGGCCTGTTTCCATTCCGAGAAGCAGGGTAGAGGTTGGTGAGCTGCCTTTCCCCACAGTGACATCAGCATTCAGTCTTGGGTGCTCCAGACAAGACACCCCCAGTTTTAAAACTTAAGCCTGTATTTCTGTAAAAGAAAACACTGGCGGTTTTGCATTACTTTGAATTCTTGAAGGCTAAATTCAGTGACACGTTTCAATATGAGTTAGATTTCTTTTTAGCAGATTCATGCTGAAACTTATACGGGAGGAACCCCCAAAGTATTTGGATTAGAAACAAATAATGAAGCTTGACTCAGAAGCTCTTCAAACTCCTGTGTTGGTAGCTTCTCCTGGACTGTGTGCTATGGCATCACCAATATATATCTTTGTCCATTGTGTGTTGTATGGCATATGTACTTGGAAAAAGTACTCTCTTTATCCTCCAGTTATCTTACCCTTTGCCCATTGTCCATTATATGGTTTATGTACTTGCAAAAAATACTCTTTTTAAAATGGTTATTTTATCTTTCTGTTATCTTACCCCCTGTGGATCCCATTAATAAGTTTTAATAAAACACTAGATGCTCATAGAACTGAAAAGATCACATTGTCTCACGACTGGTTTATGAAAGTGGAGCAGGAAAGCCTAGCTGATTGGAATTACAGGCCTTCCTAGTCAGAAAGTTGGAGAGCTAGGTCAAAACCCAGTAACAGCTGCAGAGCAGTGGAGGGAGCAGCGTACCCACTTCCCACGCCTGCGCTGCGGCAGGGCCGGCTGCTCTGTGTCGTAGGTGGCGACGTACTGAGTGTGCTCATTGTTAGTAATCTGAAGTCGTCCTTGTATTTACCTGTGCTAAAGTGACTGTAAGAACTTTTCTGTATTTAGGAGCTTTTGTACAGCGAAGTCACACGTCCTGATTGAAGGGAGAAGACATGGTATTACCCATATGCAAGGGGAAATGCTGAAATGAGTAACTGTCTTTTATGTCAGCTGTCTGTTGAATTGGGAAGCTGTGGCATAGGATCTTAAAATTTTGTTTCTCAAATGTGAACTGTAGTGTAATGCTGCTTTGTATAGACTGTAAGTGCTATGGTTAGTCTCAGCACTGAACATGGACCGATACCTCGCAGATGAATGCAGCCTTTGTCCTAGGTTTCCCTGCTCCTCAGCAAGTGTCTGAGTGCAGGAGATCTTGCTTATCTGTTTGCTAGTGCAGATCCTTCCTGCTTTTTCCTTTGTTGTTACATATTTTTATGTTTGAAATTTAATTTTTACTACTGTTAATTTAAGTAAAATTTATTCCGTGGATAAAATGGCATCGCCAGTGAAAATCAACAGCCTCATTCATGTAGCTGCTGAAGTGGAAGTACATTTGTGTTCTCTGTTCATGAACTTGCAATGAAGCCGTGTTTCTGTTAAGAAAATAAAGCGGCTTAGGCTTTATTTCTGTTTAATAAGGCTTTCTACCATTGATTAAATGAAGGAATGTATCTTTTTGAAGAGATTTATATTCTGTAAATAAACATTGGTTGTAACAATAAAGTTGAGTTCTAACTATAATGTGTCCATGTTTATACTCAATTTGGAGACTATCTCTTACAGAATATGCAGACATACATGGCTTGAAAGGGTTGTAGCTGAGTGGTAAGTGTTTGCCTACCACTAAAGTGCCTACCACTTACGTGTGATCCCTAAAATGAGAGAAGAAACGGGTTTTTCCAGAGTTAGCATTGGCGATTGGAGAGCCATCTTACCCAGCAGACATTAGGACTGGAGTGTGGATCCAAGCATCCACATAGCAAGCCAGGAGTTCAACACACCTGTAACCCCAGCTCTAGGGTCATGGACACCGTTAGTGTAAATTTATAAGGTGTTTGTTTTGGAGGTTCTCTCTTAACCCTGCTAGCATCCAAATAGTTGAGAGTGGGTATATACTGTGTGTTTAATAAGCTTTTCAGCACAATACTGAACAGTTTTAAATCTATTCTTAACCCTGTATGCTAGTATTTTCCAAAATCCCCAAGATACTTATGTCCACTTGACCTCTGCCCATGGCTGAATCCTTACTTCTCTCCCCTGGAGGTCAGGAAGTCAAGCTCTATTCCTTCCCCTGCTCAGCAGTTGGTTGTAAACCTGCTTTATTGGTATATCAGTACCACTGGGGAGCAGTGTTCACACAACATTGAGACATTTTCAGAGCAACGATTGCAACCAGATAGGGGAGCCAGTACAGAAATCAGCATTTGAGTTAACACAATAACCTTATTCTTTCAGGACAAAGGATCATAGGAGCTTTCTGGCTCCCATTCTAGCCAAGATGTGAGCCCAGGTTCAAGGGAAGACTGTCTCAAAGGAGCAGGTGAAGCATGATAGGACACTGAATACCTCTGGGTTGGTCCTCGTACATATATGTAATTTTGTTTTTATTTTTTACTTTTTGAGACAGTTTCTCTGTGTAGCCCTGCTGTCCTGGAACTCACTTTGTAGATCAGACTGGCCTGGAAGTCAGCAGAGATCCACCTGCCTCTGCCTCCTTAGTACAGGATTAAAGGTGTGCGCCACCACTGCCCAGCTCTGTTTTTATTTTTAAAAAGGTATGTAAATGTGTATTTGGGGTTGATTTAAGTTTCTCGTTGTGTTAGTTACTACTCTTGCTATGATAATATACCATGACCAGAAGCAACCTAAGAATTAATTTTGTCTTAAAGTTCCTGAGGAATAGATGTTCATATATGAAGTTATGGTGGTAGAGGAGGAAGCTAGGCTGAATCACATTTGGTCACTTTTTTTTCATTTTTGATTTTTGGAGAGTTTCACTGTGTTGCCCTGCTGTCCTGGAACTCTGTAGACTAGGCTGGCCTCAAACTCAGATCTGCCTGTCTCTTCTGGATGCTGGGATTAAAGATGTCCTCCACCCTGGCAGACTGATCACCTATCAACCACATAGAAAAAGCATAGGAAATGGGGTGAGGCTATACATTCTCAAAGTCCACTCAGTGACATACTTCTACCAAAAAGGCTCTACCAAAAGGTTCTATAATCTTGCTAGATAACGTCCAGCTGGACCATGTGTTCAAATACATGAGCCTGTGGGGGGACATAGCACATTCAAACCGTCACACTCCTATGCTGTGAAAACATTTTGAAAATTTGCATTGTTCAACTGAGCCACACCTCCCAGCCTTTACATCTCTGCTTCGCACTTCTCATCACCCAATCAGGCTAACTTACTCTACTAAAATCTTCAGAAACTCTACCCAACCCACTTGGGAAGTTTCACTTTCAGCCATCTTCTGCCTAGCCAGTTGTGTGTTCTGTCACCTTTTCCTTAGGTCACCGCAGTTCCCCATGGACACTTGTCAATGTGCTTAACTCATCATAGTCCTCTGCCTTAGGAATCTCTTTCCTTAGGTGGCACCCCTGCTCCCTAGCAAGATGACCGTTGTTTATAGCTCTAGTCTCAAAACGTTACAGTACTGTGAGTTACACGGTGGACTTTGATTTCCCACAGAAAAGTATCAAAAAGTGGAGAAACATTTTCCAAGAAAACAGTAGGAAGGTAGGATTTGTTATTGCAGGGAGGTGAAACCTCTGGGCGAAATGGTTCAGGGTAGCTGGTCTGAGTCAGTATGACACCTACAAGGAGAAAACGTAAAGTTGAGGTTAATTGAACCCTACCGGCCGGGCATGGTGCGCACACTTAATCCCAGCACTCGGGAGGCAGAGGCAGACGGATCTCTGAGTTCAAGGCCAGCCTGGCCTACAGAGTAAGTCCAGGACAACAGTCAGGACTATTACATAGAGAAATGCTGTCTGAAAAACAAACGAAAAGGAACTCTAGCACATCTGTAACATTTTTATTTATACTTACATATTTATTAATACTTAACAATTACATATAAAGTTCCTAAATCCTAAAACCCAAACCCTAATTTTAAAACCTATAATCTAACTATAAACACCTTAAAGCCTAAAAAACTCTAATACCTATATAAAAAAAGTAACACTAACTTAAGTTTCTTAAAAGGATATTCTCTCATGTTAACTCTCTTGGCATGGATCCATACAGGTGGCTGTTTCCAACAAGTCTTTCAATCTTAAAGTCTGTGAGTCTTAATTCGTCAGATCTTGAGGCCAGTTTATAAATTTAATGTGTTCCGACCATTGTTGCAGGGTGGTTTTTAATCAGCCAAGAATTGCCTCTGTGGTCCTAGGGCCCAATTATTTACAATATTAAAAGTCCAAATTGCTCGCTCACCGTTCTGATGCTTTGAGGTTCCAAGAGGAGATATTTCTCCTTTCCAGCGTTCTGGAGCACCAGGGAGGGTCTGCCTTTATTTTCTCCACTAGTGTATATTACCCGCAGGCTGATGCAAAATGGAGCGTTGTCTCTCTGCATGTGTTGGTAGAGGAAGACCAGGATGAAGGCTGAGGCGAGGCTGCGTAGGCTTCCAACTTAAAGCCCTTGTGTCGTAATGTGTGGTAATGGTCTCGGTCGTGAATTCTGGCATTTCGTTGCCATAGTTCCGGGTGGGCTTTCCAAGGCAACACCTCCACAACAGTGCATTCTGTGGTCCCATGAGCAATAACGTCATTTGCTCTAGTGGGGCTTTCAAGGCATGCCCTTCAATGTTAATCACATCCGGGTGTAATTGGATCCACCTATACCTTTTATCTGAAACGCCAAGCTTCCAAAATTCCTATGCTGCTAGACACTACACTAACTTCACTAACCTTACCACACATATCCTTTTCCTTCCCCTCTCCTTGATTTGGTTTGGTATTATTTGAGCCTCAATTGAGAGAAATACATATAGATTTTTAACTGCAGTTAATTTCTCAGAGGTGACCAGAATTTAGTGTTCTTGGATTCTGATACCCTAACAGCTTTTGAAGTTCCACTACTATATGTATGTTTAAATGTATAAATAGTGTGTGGGTGTATGCATGTACCACTACACTTGAATGGGAGTCAGAGGACGATTGTGTGCCGGCGACTCTCCTTCCACCTTTACATGTAGTGGGGTGTTTAAATTAGAATATTTTCCCAACCCTGAGACTCATGTTTGAATACTTGGTCCTTGCTTGGTGGCACTGTGTATGTTTAGGAGCAGTGGCCTTGCTGGAGGAAGTTTATCACTCAAGGTGGGCTTTGTTGTTTAAAAACCACACTGTTCTCTGAGTTTTGCTCATGGCCCAAGATGTGAGCTCCCCAGCTTGCTGCTTCAGAAGCCATGCCTGCCTCCCTTCTGGCACAATAAAATAAATTTTCTTCCATGAGTTGTCCGGTCATGGTGTTTCATCACAGCAGTGAACTATTGCACATGGTTTACAGAGATCACGTTCAGGTCACTAGACATGTACAATGGTGAACCTGCCTCATTCTGAGATGGTCTCTATATAGCCCTGGCTGCCTTAGAAGTCATTGTGTAGACCAAGCTGCAGAGATCTCACTGTATCTGCCTCCTAAACACTGGGATTAAAGGCATGTGCCACCATGCCTGGCTCAGCCTCTTTTTTAAAAGGTGTGCCAATAACAGCAAAAGAAGCAGTAAATGACCTTTTCCACTCTCTCTTAGGAGTTGCAGCTAAAGTTTACAATCAGTTTTCTTGTTAATCCTAGCACTCAGGAGGCAGAGGCAGGCAGATCTCTGTGACTTTGAAGCCAGCCTGGTCTGTTCTACAAAGGGAGTCCAGGACAGCCAGGGCTTGTTATACAGAGAAACCCTGTCTCAGACATTTGTTGACTTTGTGGAAGATAATAGTAGCTGTCAGTAATGACTTGTGTAGGCAAGAATCCTCCCTCACCCCCCCGCCAAAGACTTGGTGCTTGCATTGGGTTATCACCTTTGATACAAAAAGAAGCCTGCCTGTTTTTATTACTTCTGTTGCTATGAAAAGTACCGTGACAAAAGCAACTTAAGAAAGGGTTTATTTTAGCTCACAGTTTACAGCGCATGGCAGTGATTTCACAGTGGTAGCAGGTGAGGTGACTGGTCCCGTGGCACCTGTAGTCAAGAAGCAGAGATACATGCTTGTGATCAGCTCATTTCCTTTTCACACCCAGGATTCCATCCCAGGGAATGGTGCCATCCATAGTGGCTGTGTCTTCCCAACCTAACCTAATGGAGATAATTCCCTGTACATACACCCAAAGGTGACTCTAGATCCCACAACGTTGACAATTGAACTTAACTAACAAGGCTTAAATTTTCTTTTGACACAATTGTCATTTTGTTTTTGAATTACTTAAATTCAGCATGAGGCTATGAATCAAAATCAAACACCCATCTCTACTAAGATCTCTCTAGTTGGTTTTCACAACTATTTGTACTGTGAATCTTAATAGCTGACAAAATTAATCCTTTTTACAAAAATACTATTTTTAGTAGTTAGTTGATGAGTGCTATTTCAGTCTTCACCGCACACCGAAGATGCTAACTCACACTGCTCTCTTTTCTTCGTTCTGTAGCACTAGGAGAGAATTTCAAATGTTACTGTGCTGTCTTGCATATTTCTTTTTGCATGGCGGCAGAAGGCTGTGTAGGTGCTTTGGAAAAGACTGACTTGCTGTCATCTCTAAGGAGAGCCTCAAGCTCTCCAACTTTGAAATCTAACGGAACTTAAGGACAAGGAAACGTAAGTGCTTGACAGTGTTTGCCAGCACTCACTCCCTTATCAGAGCAATAGAACCCTGTCATCTTCAATTGTCCCGCGTGTTGAGGACACTATTTCATTTATCTTTTGAAATAAAAATGGAACACTAGGAAAGGGTGTTCCATGAATCTCCTAAATACGAAGATTTTAATCCTTTTTACAAAAATACTATTTTTAGTAGTTAGCTTCGCTATTGCAGTCTTTGTCTGCACATTTTGGTGTATCCAGCTTTGACCCTTGTCTCCTTCCCACCTCTCTAAGTATTCTTGAGGACCTCCAGACTGGGGACCTCTTTATTTCTGTTTCCCTCTTTTGGCCTTCATTAGGGATCTTGGACTCCCTTGTGTCACACCCTCCTGCCAGCATCTTTAACAAGTGTCCTCTCCTCAATGCTGTTCTCTCACCATCATCTAGGAAATAGGTTTGGATGTGCCTGATGTCTCCACATCTATTCTTGTGTAGGCAGCTGACCTATTAATGACATGGTTTTCTTTCTCTCTCCCCTTTTCTTATTCTTCTAGACAGAGTCTCACTGTGTAGCTTTGGCTGTGCTGGACCTCTCTATGTAGATCAGGCTGGCCTTAAACTCGTAGAAATCTGTCTACCCCTCCTTTCCAAGTGCTGGGATTAAAAGCAATAGAACATTGACTAAATGTGTGTAGTGTAGGTGCTTTGCTTACATGTGTGCCTAGGCACCCCGTGCATGAAGTGCCCCCAGAGGGCAGAAGAGAATGTTAGATCCCTTGAAACTGGAGTTCAAGATGCTTGTGATCCACTGTGTAGGTGCTGGGAACTGAACCCAGGACCCAGCAGCAAGTGCTTTTTAACAATTAAGTCATCTTTCCATCCCCTCCCTTGCCTTTAGTTTACCTAAGTTAGTTTGCCTAAATAATATGTTATTCATTTCTTCACATTTTCTTTTTTACTAAGTATGATATTTTAAAGATTGATTTGTGTAATACTATATATGTAGCTCAATTGGTAAAATGCCTATCTAGCATGTACTAAGCCCTGGGTTCAGTTCCTAGCACTGAATATATTAGATATGATGGCACATGTCTTCAAAGTGATACCAACAGGATCAGAAGTTCAAGGTTGGGCTGTGAGATGGTCCAGCAGGTGAAAATGCTTGCTGCCAAGCTTGAGGATCTGAATTCAATCCCTGGAACCCACATGCTGCATGAAAAGACCTGGCTTCCACACGTTGCATCATGGCACATGTGTCTCCCACTCCATGCTGAATAAATAATTAAAATTTTAAATAAAATGAGAGCTTCAAGATAACACACTGATAACACAGTGAGTTAGCCTGAGGTGTCTGAGATCCTGTGTAAGATAATTAAAATAAAAGGGAAATGAGAACTGAGAGTAAGTCTGTAAGGAAACATGGATTTATTGCCGGGAAGATCCTCTCAAAATGCGCACTTTCCTGGTAAAAGGCCAGGAAAGGTGGCAAAGCTAGTTCTCAGTTGCAGTTCCCAGGGAACAATTTACTGACTGCACCACTTCCTCAACCCAGAGATCCTTTTTTCCTAAGGAGTTTTCCTTGTAAACAGGTCCGTAGAACTGCTGAAATGTAACCTTACAAAAGAATCTGCCTGATAAAGGGCAGGAAGTGTGGCTGGGAGGACACACAGCATGAATTCTCCTGTACTTTTTGCATGGATGACTTTCATATTCTCCAGGTCCCGGTGTCAGACATCATGGGGCAACGCAGAACAAAGGTTATGTGAATAGCCTAACCCCAAGATACATACAGATAATACCTTTTCCTCCCACCTCCCTCCTCTCCAAGCAATTTCCATTCACAGACATTGGCCTCAAGTACACATTGATCTGAGCACTCAACACTCAGGCACTTAAGACCAATTGGTTTAACCTCTGTACAGCTCCACTGGCCTTTCTGCAAGAGGCTGTGCTTTTAAAACCCATGACACCTTCCTGTATTCTTTTTATGGCTTCTTGGACCCAGCCTCCTTTCTTTAAAATATATTTATTTTTCTCCTTTATTAAAGACAGTACCTGTTCACTACAGAAAAATAACTGACTACAGAGAAATCAAAGGTTAACTTGTAGCCCTATGTAAATATATACATAGATTTCAAGTTTTCATTATGCACAACGCACAAGCATAATTTCTGTCTGTATTGCAACATTTCATAGAAATGAACACACAAACTAGTAAGCAGGCCACAGTTACATCGTACTATCATTTTTTTTTGTTTTTAAAGTTTTTAAAGATTAAATTCTGTGTGTGAGAATGTAAGTGTGTGTGAATGAGTGTGAGTGTGTGTGCATTTGTGTGAGAGTATGTGTGTGCCCATGGAGGCCAGAGACTTGGGATGCTCCTGGAGCTGGAAGTACAGCTGATTATGAGCTGCCTGACAAGAGTGCTGGGAACAGAAGTTGGTTCCTCTCTAAGATCAGAACATTCGAACTGCTGAGCCGTCTCTCTAGCCCCTATTTTTTCCTTCTTAAAAGGATAATTTTCAGTCATTTTTTCCCCTTTCATTTCTTCCCCCTTCCTTCCTCCCTTTGCCCCCTTTCCCTCCCTTCTTCAGAGCGACTGAATGTGAAGGTTTTACACTCTTTAGGCAGATGTTTGGCCACTGAGCTCCATGTGTTCCTACCTTTGAATTTCCTTGTGGATAGCTTAAGTTTCTCTCTGGATTACCTCAGCTCACAGTGGAGCTTCTACTCAGGACATTTTAGGTGCTTAGCCTCCCTAAACCATATCACCACTGTGTGACATACATTCTTGCATCTAAACCTCTGTACACATGGCCATTTCAGTTTGGATTCAAATGTGCACAATCTGATGAACGTAAGTTATGGGTTCTTGAGTCATGGTCCCCATCTCACATTCAGGCTGCCCTCAAGCTTGCTACGTAGCTGAGGATGAGTTCAAACTTGTTCCTTCTGCCTCCATCTCTTGGACTGCTGGGATTAAGGGAGTGAAGAACCACATCTGGTTAATACTGGTTAATTGTCATTAAATATATTTGTCAGAAATGGTATTTTGTTTTCTTCTTGAAGGTTCTGACCACTGTGTTTGTGAGTGCGTGTGCACATGCGCACACACCTGTGTATGTGTGTATCCTAGAGTCCTTCACATGTTAGGGAAGCATTCAACTGATGGGCTGCATTCCCAGCCCTTGGTAAGCAGTTTACAGAAAAGCAGCACATCTCTGTAATGGGCCTCAGATGCCTTCTTAGCCTTTGGTTGCTGAAGCCAGAGGAGTCTGTTTCAAGTTCCAAAAGGATTTCACCAGATAGTCATAATGATGTTAGGTGGAAAACACACATGGGCAATGAATACCTATTGAGGGCCTAAAGATAGCTCAGGTCTAATACAAACTGACTCCAGAGGCAACATTCCAAGTCTTCTGTATCAGAGTTTCCAATTATTGTCTTGCGTGGTGCCTAGCATGGGTACAGCCTTTTTCTCTTGGAATTTCAGCACACCGGAGAAATGCTCAAGGAGGTAACGGAGATGAAGGCTAACCAGGCTTGAAGTGACAAGAGGATGTGATAAAACCAAAGGTAAAGTGTCATCAAGGTTTATATCGTGAGCAAGGGTTTGTTCATGGAATCTTGAAATGCCAAATTCGGAGCTAATGAAGTAGGAACTTGGGGTCATAAAGATGAATAAATATTGAGATTCATGACAAGGCGCAGAGATGAAGTTTGATTAGGAGAGTCAAGGGAGTTTATGGCACAGCTAAGAACTCCCCCAGACTGAAGCTCAGTTCCAGCTCTTAGCTCAGGGTGTCTAGGATATGCACACACCCTCCTACAGGTGAAAACTTCCCAGTGTGAGTACTGACGGCAATATCCTAACAAACCACAAGGTGGTGATATAATGTCACAAGTCTGCTGTGGAATCTTCCTTTCATTCTGGATGATGTCTCCTTTTTTTTTTTTACTTAAGGCCTTTCTGACTCTTTCCTTTTAAATTATTTTTTTTCACCCTTTCAAACTGTTTTCCCCTTTTAAATTTCTTCCTAGCTGTCCATTAAAACTATCATAATTTTTACACTATTCACTGCATAGAACTCATTAATTTTTAAAAATCAGTAAAATTTATTACAGAATATTGAGACCTGCATGAAAGTGCAGACAATAGCAAAAGGAATCTTTCCAGGACCGTCATTCAGCTCCAGAGTTCCCAACTCTCTGCAGCTCTGTGCCTCTGCCTCACACTCCTACTTGTCATGTTTTTGAAGCATGCTCATGTTGATCCATAAGCCTGTATCATATTCACCAAGATGCTTCAGCAGAACTATAATGCCAGCATTACTCCTAAAATATTATCAATTCTTAATATTACAAATTCAATTAACACCCAAGGCTCCAATGGCTCATAAGTTAAAAAAAGTAAATTTATAATTTAACCCTTGAAATTAGCATCTAAATAAAGCCCACATGCTGATTGGTTAATTTTCTCTATTACTGTTACTATTTGTGACACAAGGTTTCACTACACAGTCCAGCTGGCCTCATGATGATCCCTCTGCCTCAGCCTCCTCAGTACTGGTATTACAAGCATGTACTGTGATCACACCAACTCTTTTTCTAAAAATGTTTTTAGGCTTTGTTTTAAAAAGTTTTAATAATTCTCTAAGAATTTCATAGTCTGTATTTTGTTTACTCCTTCCCCAATTCCTCCTAGACCCACGCTCCCAGTTTTGTATCTTTTTTTTTTTTTTTTTTAAAATCTATTGAGTCCTATTTGTGCTGCCCACATACTCTTGGGTGTGTGGTCATCCACTGGAGTGTGACCAACCTTGGCCAAGGGTCACAAGCTTAAAGAGGGGTAAAGCTCCCATTCCTCAGAACCATCAGTGTGACTATCTAGCTCCTCAGCTGTGGGTGGAACTTCGTGCCCGCCACCCCCACTCTGCTGGGATTTTTATCTCAGTTGTGCTTGTGCAGCGTCCCTTCCCTTCCCTCCCTTCTTGCCTCCCTCCCTTTGTCTATCTTTCTCTGTTTGCAGTTTATTTGTTGAGAGAACTAAGTTATTTTTCTGTAGTTTTCCACAGACTGGATTTTTCTGATTGCTGTCAACTCTTAAAATGGGTAGTGAAACATTTGGTAATTTTCTAAATAAAGTTTAAGATGAAACTAAGCACTTGCTTTCTTTGTTCCTGTTGCTGGGCTTCTGAACATTCCAGGGGGGGGATCGATACCTTACAGAGTATCACATCAGAGTCCAGTGTGAAGTCGACTGCCACTGCAGACCAGCACGTCACACATTCTAACACATCTTATTTTTCCTTGTTTCAAACACCTCCCCAGCTCCTTAAACCCTGATCTCACGCCAGTCTCCCTGGAATCCTGCCGACAGTTCAGACCCCTTTTGCCTTGTGTACCTGAACTAAATCAGACACTTCAGCTAGTCTCTCAGGGGGCCACTCTCTGATCTCGTCGGTTTGCCCTGCTTGTTCTAAATAAGTTTGGGGTAGTGTTCTGGGAACTAGGTATTCAGCAAAAGCTCGTGCCCTGTCAGGCGTGGGGGTGCACGCGCGTGCTTGCACCACTCCAGAGATGTTACAGGAAGTTCAACAGTTCCAGGACAGCCTGGGCTCGGCCAAAAGATGCTGTCTCAGGAAATAAAAACAAAACAAAGCCCTACCCTCATGGAGCTTATGCTGCAGTGACAGTAACTAAATTACAAAATAATTTGTGTTATGGTTGAACACGCCATGTCTCTCTTCACGGGCTCTTCGCTGAAGGCTTCCTTTCTAGCAGCACTCCTGGGACCTGCAGGAGGAAGTGCGTCATTGGGGGCGGACCCTGTTTCCTGTGTCCTTTGTGAAGTGACCGGCTGAGGCTGCCTCCTGCTGCTAGGACCCTGCAGGGCAGCTACACCTGAGGCTTGAGGTTGTGGCTGTTTTCTCTCAGGAATGCTGGCTGAAGCTGCTGATAGCCAATACATCGGACAGGGGGAACATTTGCTGATTGCCCTTTCTGCCTCCTTGCCCTTCTCTCAGCTCCGTTGCTATCATGTCAGATTCCTGGCCTTTCTCACTCACATGCCCTCCTGTCTCCTCCTTCACTCATCCAAGCCTTCCTTCTGTGTGTGTTTATGACATGTGTGTGAGTGCAGGCGCATGTGTTCCAAAGAACAGGGGTGGAGGTTGGAGGACAACCTCGAGTACTGGTTCTTGCGGTCTACGGTATTTGAAGCAGACATTCTCAGCTGTTCACTCACCATAGCACTCACCAGGCTAGCTGGCCTTCCAGGTTCTGTCCTCACCTTCATTATGGAGAAGCAGTACTGCATCTGGCATCACATGGGGCCTGGGGATTCGCACTCAGGTCTTCAGAGCTGTGCAGTAAGCGCTTTATTTATCGACCCCCCCCCCAGTTCTTTGTTTGTTTTGACTTCTCATGTCCTCTTCTTAGTACATTTCAGTACATGACTTGAGCATCCTCTCCACGAGGGTCACTCTTAGTGGCCCTTCTCTGGTAACACTTTCTTCAATCCTCTTGCCCACTACGCTTCACAACTCCCATGCAGGCCCACCACTCAGCTACTAGCTCTTAGCTCTGCAAAGGCGTTGGCTATCTTTGTCTAGGAATTGAAGTCTAGGTGGGGCTGGAAGGGAAGTACTGTTTAAACGAAGACGTGTGACAGTCTTCCACCTGCCCCTAGGACTCATCCAGCGCTTCACTGGTGGTGATGGAGAATGATGCCTTTGAAGGAGCCCAGCCCAGCATCTGGGGGGACCATGCATAACTTTTTTTTTTTTTTTTTTTTTTTGTTTTTCGAGACAGGGTTTCTCTGAATATCTCTGGCTGTCCTGGACTCGCTTTGTAGACCAGGCTGGCCTCGAACTCACAAAGATCCACCTGCCTCTACCTCCCAAGTGCTGGGATTAAAGGCGTGCGCCACCACCGCCCGGCTAGACCATGCATAACTTATGACCTTGTTACTCACTAGTTTTGGGCAAGTTGCCTTCCCAGTGTTTCAGTCTGTCAGGTTTCAGTGGATACCATGAACTGATTACATCCCCCACTTGTAAATATTGACAAAAACAGGTGTCAATATTTAAAAAATTATTAATTAAAAAATAATCATGTCACATAGTAATCTAGTAAAGACACAAGCTCTCCTAGAGCCTGATAAAACTAACAGGATCTGTGTGGCCCACATTCTTATGAACCCTGTTAATGGTTACACCATAAGCTAGTGGCCCCAAAGAAAAAAAACTGTTTCTCCATCAGTTTGAAGGATTTGAAGGAGCAATTTCATAAAGTGTAATCAAGGGAGTCTGGAGCACTCTGTTATGGCACATACCATTTTATGCCTCCATCTGGGTCTAACCTGTGCCTTTGAGTGGGTAGTGAGTTGAGGTGGCGCTTTGTTGAGAATATCACCAGACCTGCTCTGAGGTCAGGAACACTTTTCTGCGGGGGGGGGGGTGGGGTGGGGTGAAGATCCGAGGGGATGATCGATGAAGGAGCAGACTCACAGCGTGCACCTCCCAGGAAGGGAAGGGAAAATGTCAAGGGTTGTACTGGGGAGAGCTGGAACATTCTGTGTGAATGTGGCTATTTGGATGAAATGCCTCCAAGGCCCTAAGATAGCACCAGAGGCTATAAATAGAGAGGGAAGAGAGGAGGCAGAACAGCATGCTTCGCTGATGGGTGTCTAGACCCAGTACCATGAAAACGAGTGGAGGGGCCTTGGGATGAAATGCTAACTAAAGTCCTTCTCTTTCCCAGAACAGCATCATAGAAAAGCTACAACCGATTTATTCTGGATTTCAGGTTTTAGTCTATGGCTGCTACAGATTCCCCTAGAAATGCTTTTTAAAACTATGAAACAGGGATGGGGAAGATGGCTTAGTCAGTAAGGTGCCTGCTCACAAGCATGGGGACCTGAGTTTGAATCACATAAAAAACAGAGTGTGACAACATATGTTGTCTATAACCTCAGTTCTGTGGGGGCAGAAACAAGCAGATCCCTGGAGCTTGCTAACCAGGCAACCTAGTTTGAGTCAGTGAGCTGCAGGTTCAATGAGAGACTCTATCAAAAAATAGGAGCAACAGAAGAATATGGTCTCAGTGATGGTCTCTGTACATATGTACCAGCAACATGCATGTTTACCCATATATGCTCCACACACACATACCAAAAAAAAAACATCCAAGACTGTGATGTCTTTGTCACCATAGAAGAGCTCTGACAAGCTCAGGAAACTTTCTGGCCTTTATGGAGAAGAGAATTCCTACAGATGCACTAGCTGTTTGCCGGGAGTGCTCCATCTGTACAGAGAGCTCTGGAACTGTATTTTCTTACTTTGATCATGGGCTGACTTATGCCACCATGTTAGGGGAAGTGTCTGACAACGTCCTCCCCAGACCTTAGGTACCTGCCATTAATCACTGCTGTTGCTGTCACCCACTGGTGTTTGGCCTAGCAGGATCTTCGAAAGGTTAATCTTCCAGAGTTCCTTGGGATTTGTAAGGAAGTATTCTGAAAACCTAGTTTTAATTTTGATGAATGAATTTATCAAGTGGTTAGTCCCAGAAAAGGTTCAAGATTTACAAGTCAGTCAAGAGATGAAGGTAGCAATTTATTATACTTTCAGGCTGCCCCAGTCACCTCTAAGCCCTTTGACAAATCAAATGAGCAGTAATCGGATGCCACAGCTAGAGAGAAATTTATCACTAGCCTTGGTCCCTCCCAGCTTTTATCAGGGGACCTCTTTGGGTAAAGCCAGCAGTGTGCCAGTCACTCACAGATCTGACCTCTCTGGCTCATAGGGTTCTGTTTTTGTTTGTTTTCTTTCTTTTCTTCTTCTTCTTCTTCTTCTTCTTCTTCTTCTTCTTCTTCTTCT
>CAJQZJ010031946.1:3691186-3703164 GCA_907164525.1 Lophiomys imhausi
GAGAGAGAGAGAGAGAGAGAGAGAGAGAGAGAGAGAGAGAGAGAGAGCTCTGAGCCCTCACTAGCACCGTAGACCCACCCTGCAAAATCTTGAACACAGAGCCCAGCCCATCTGCTCTTGGGTGCCTGCCCCATAGAACAATGGGAAAGGGATTTGCTTTAGTCGGGGCTGCTTATGCCTGGAAAGATCAACAATACGGAAAGACAAAAGGTTGCCAAGGAGACAGGAAGCAGAAAGGAAAAGGGAAGGAGGGAATGGATGGAGGGCAGATAATAGGTGGACATTCTGTACTTTTGTTTAAACTTTGAAACATATATTTATTTTTCACACCACCATGTTTTAATCTCCGCAGGAAAATCCAGCTCTGTTGAACAACCACGTCACATGGTGGACACGCCTGTTTTCAGCTACAGTGTAGTTGCTGTCTGTGACATGGGCTGTGCTTGTCTTTCTGCCCCTTTGTCCTGTTTCCTAGGCCAGAAAGACGACATAGTGATGATTTATACAGTTTTGATGGAGAAAGCACGGTTCCTGAAGTAGTTCCATGTGCTTTGGGATCCTCTAAGCATCCCCTCCTAAACGCTTTAGCAAACTTGCTCAGCGGCGTGTAAGCCTCAGACATCTTTGTGTCGGGTTTTTCTTTTGGACTTGAGGGCATGAAAAGCAGTGATATTTGCAAATGAGTTGGCTTCTTTTTTTTTTTTTTCTTTGATAAACTTGTGTGTGTGTTTGTGAGTGAATGTGTGTGAGTGTGTGTGCGCATGGGTGTTCTTTTCAGGGGTGCATGTGGAGATCAGAGGTCAACCTTGGGGGTCTGTCCTCTCCTTCCACTTTGTTTGAGACAAAAAGTCTGCCAACTGGAGGCCCAGCCTCTGAGGTTCTCCTACCTCTGCCTTCTCTCTCACTGTCGCAGTCCTGGGATTACAGAGGTGCACCACGGCGGCGCCTGGCTGTTACGTAATGTCTGAGGCGTCCAAACTCACGTCCTCATGCAGGCATAGTCATCAGCTAAGCCATCCTTCCAGTGCCGGTTTCATCAATTTTTATATTTTTATTTGTCTTTCTCCTCTTAGCATCCTTCTGAGCGTGTCCTTTTAATTTTAATTTATTTTGCTGTTAGTTACATACAAATAGTATGTATTCACTTAACAAGGTGCTCATAAAATGAACATTTAGGTACACACACCCAACTAAAAAGATCATTATCGCTAGTTGTATAGTTCATTGTGTGTTCATTTCATATTTTATTTTCACCTCTATGCCCCATAAATGTTGTGTTAATAGCATCTTGCTTGTCTTTAGTTACTATGTATCTCAATTCTGTATTGTTTAATTTAATCAGTTAGGAACATTTTGCAGGTAGTTAGAACCTATATCTTTGTGTCCTGGTTTATTGTCAGCTCAATGTTATATATTTCTTCAGACATATGTGGTCCTAACACATATATTTTCTTTTTTTTTTGATTTTTCAAGACAGGGTTTCTCTGTGTAGCCCTGGCTGTCCTGGACTCGCTTTGTAGACCAGGCTGGCCTCGAACTCACAAAGATCCTCCTGCCTCTGCCTCCCAAGTGCTGGGATTAAAGGCGTGCGCCACCACCGCCCGGCTAACACATATATTTTCAGTGTTTCATAATATTCAATTTTTACAGGTGACAGAAGGCTTCAGTCAAGATTATTCTTTAAGCTGGGCTGTGGTAGCACACACCTTTACACTCAGCACTTGGCAAGCAGAGGAAAAGGCAGGTGCATCTCTGTGTTTGAGGCCAGCCTGGTCTACAGAGTGAGTTCTAGGATAGCTAAAGCTATGCAAAGAAACTGTGTTTCAAAAAAAAAAAAAAAAAAACTCCAAAAAACAAAACAACAATCCACCCCCCCAAAAACCCCAAAAAAGTGTTCTTTATTAGTGGCCAGCCATTATCATTATTATTGTAATTGAAAGTATTTGATCTTATTATTTATTTGTATGTATGTTTGTGGGTCTCACAGAGGCCAGGAGTCTGGCATTGGGTCCCATGGAGCTGAAGTTACAGGCAGTTGTGAACTGCTGGGCATAGTGCTGGGAGCTAACCTCTTAATCACTAAGCCATCTCTCCAGCCGATATAATTATTTTTAAAATGCACGTTTATTTATTTATTTATTTTATGTGTACATGAATGTCTGTTTGTACCTGCCACACCACATGTGTGGAGGTCAGAAGATAGATAGCTCGCTGAAGTCATTTTTCTCCTACCACGTGGAACTTGGGGATTGAACTCAAGTCCTCAGTACCAGAAGCAAACACCTTTAACAGCTGTATCATCTTGTCTTCTCTAGCCTGGTAAGTTCTGACGGAGCTGAGAGGTCCCTGTGGCCTAGTGACACTGTTGCTGTTACCACCTCGTCAGTCTTGTCCTGTAGCAGAGACTGTGTGCAGGAGTTCTGCTAAGGCACAATGCGAAGATATATGCCACTGCAGCGTTTCCTTCGGTGCTGTACTTTTCACCATCACTACAGCATCTCCCTCTGCTTACAAGGCACTTAGAAAGGGCTGGAGAGATGGCTCAGCAGAGAAGACTGTGGATTCTTCTTGCAGCGGGAGTTTGATTCCCAGCACACACACATCATATGGCTCAACTCAGCACTGCCAGCAACTTCAGCTCTAGGGGAACAGTGCCCTCTTCTGGCTTACACACACATGCACGCATGCGCGCGCACACACAATTAAAAAAGATTTTTAAAAAAGAAAAAAAGCATCAACTTAAAAAGAGAAAAGATTTCAAAAAAGAGAGAGAAACAATAAGAAACAGCACACCATGTAATGCTTCATCAGCCCCTTTTACTTGATTGCATATTTTTCTTGATTTAATTTCACATTATTTCTTCCTGTGGAGCAATGGCTGTGTATTATATGTTATGTCAGGCTATGCAGTGATGTGAGGTTATATTTACAACATCCAGCTTGGTTGTGCAACAGGCCCTGTGATTTGTTTGTATAATTACACATTATGATAATTTGCACAATGGACAATTTACCCAACAACACAGTTTCCAAACATTTTCTTTGTTAAGAGATGTGTGTATATGAAAAGTCACTATTTTTAACTATCCTACCTAATAGACATTGCACGTAGTTTTTTATAACCAAATTGAGCTATTTTTGCAATTAATGTGATTTTTTTGATTAAGTTATTTATTTACTTTACATCCCAATCACAGCTTCCACTCCCTCCTCTCCTCCAAGTCCCCTCCTCTCACCTCTCCTTCACCCCCCACCCCGTCCCCAACATCCAGCCCCGTTTCCCTTCTCCTCAGAAAAGGGAAACCTCCCATGGATATCAACCAGCCTTGGCATATGAAGTTGCAGTAAGACTAGGAACATCTTAGATAAGGCAGCCCAGGTAGGGGAAAGGGATCCAAAGGCAAGCAGCGTAGTCAGAGACAGCCCCTGCTCCCACTTTAGGAATCCCACATGAAAATCCAGCTGCAAAACTGTTACATATGTGCAAAGGGCCTAGATCAGTCCCATGCATGTTCTCTGGTTGGCAGTTCAGTCTCTGTGAGCACCCATGGGCCCAGGTTCGTTGATTCTGTAGGTTTCCTTGACTTTTTTTTTTTTTTTTTTAATGTAGGAGTACTCTGTCTGCATGTATGCCTGCATGCCAGAAGAGGGCATCAGATCCCTTTATAGATGTTGTGAGCCACCATGTGGGTGCTGGGAATTGAACTCAGGACCTCTAGAAGAGCAGCCAGTACTCTTAACCGCTGAGCCATCTCACCAGCTCCCTGAGTTGAGTTTTTTTTTTTTCGAGACAGGATTTCTCTGTGTAGCCTTGGCTGTCCTGGACTCACTTTGTAGACCAGGCTAACCTTGAACTCACAGAGATCTGGCTGCCTATGCCTCCCGAGTGCTAGGATTAAAGGAGTGCACCACCACACCTGGCCTGAGTTGAGCTTTTAAGAAAAAGATTTGTTTATTTTTATTTATGTGTATGTATGTGTGTGCACCACATGTGTTCATTGGCGTGAAGGCCAGAAGAAGAGTGTATTGAGTCCTTGGAACTGCAGTTAGAGGTGTTTTTGCGCTAATATGTGGGTGCTGGGAACTGAACCCAGGTCCTTTGCAAGAGCAGCCAGTGCTCTTAACTGACAAACCATCTCCCCAGCCCTTGGGGTTAGGATTTTATTGGTTCAAGCAATGGTGCTGGAAAGTTTATGGGCATAAATCATATTCCTTTTGAATGTATGCTTAGGGATGGGCTTTCTATGCGTCTTGGTTTCTTTTCCTTTGGCTGTAATGAAATGTCCTGACAGAAACAACTTAGGGGAGAAAAGGCTTATTTTAGTCAAGTTTCAGGGTCCAACCTGCCATGGTGGGGAGGTCTAGGCGGCAGGAGCTTGCAGTACCCAGTGGGTCACACTGCATCCACACTAAAGAAGAGAGGGATGGATGTAAGCTGGCAGCACTCAGCTTGCTTTGTACGTTTCTGCCAGGGATCCCCTGCCCAGGAGACAGTCACATCCACAGTTAAGATGGGTCTCCCACATCAGTTAAGGTGATCAAAATACTCCCTCATGTAGGGCTGGAGAGAAGGCTCATAGGCTAGAAGCACTCATTGTTCTTGTACAGGTTTGGTCGCCAGCAGACAAGACAGCTTAACATTTTCTGTAACTCCAGAGGATCTGATGTCTTCTGGCCTCCATTGGATCTGCACACACATAGTGCACAGACACACATCAGGTAAAATGCCCACACAAATAAAATTAAGGAAAGAATTCCCAGACATGTTCAGAGGCTCATCTCTCAGGTATTTTAGACTTTGGCCAACTTGACATTTAACACCAACCATCGAACTGTCTTACAAAGAATGTGCCTGATTCTTATTTGTAGCTTCATGCCGTTTTCTAAAATAGTTGTACCAATTTATGCTTCCAGTCATCTGTAAATTCTGGGGGCTTTTCACTCTTGCTAGAACACAGCACTGTCAGGATTGTGAGTGTTTCCTTTCCCATTTGTATGAAATGAAATCCTGTGGTCGTTTTAATTTGCATTTTGCCTATAATTTATGGCTATAGATGTATCCTATTTGTGCTTCGTCTTCTGAGACATGCCTCCATATGTCTTAGGCTCTTGCTCATTTTTTCTCTATAAGATTGGTTTTTTGGTCAAGACTTTATAAGCAAACTTTGTAAAATATAGGTATTAATCTTTTCTTGGTTTTGTGTACTGAAAATAAGTCCTTCCTGATTGGGATAATAGTTGTTCTTTTACTACTGTCTTTCGGTATACAGCAGACGTCTGTTTTAGTGTAATGATACGGCTAGGCTTTCACTTTAGGACTTATGCTTTTCATGTTACATTAAAAAATCTTATAACTTGTAAACATATTTAAGACACATGTTAATGTCTTTAGCTAGCATACAGTGGGCTTCCTCATCACACTTTCGTATACAAGCAGACATTGTATTTGCTCATGCTCCTGACACAGCCCTCCAGCATCCTTCATCCCCTCCCTTCAATGGTCCCCTCCCTTCTGCTAATAAGTTTTGTTTTTATTTCACATCATACATATCTATGTATTTAAATGTATTTAACTTCTACAGATGAAAGAAAACATGCACTTGTTTGTTTTTCTGAGTTTGGTCTATTCTGCTTAATGTGAGGATTCCAAGAGTCAAGTTTCCTGCAAATGACACAGTTTTGACCTTCTTTATTGCTGAATACAGCTAACTTCATTATTTATGTATGGGAGATTTTTGTTGCCCTTTCATCTGTCAATGGGCACCTGGCCTGGTTCCTTGTTCTGACTATTGTGGCTAGAACACTAGAAAGCACGGACAGGCAATAGACAAGTAGTATTTGAGTTCCCAGACAGCAGGTAGGCCGACTTAGATTCCTGCAGGTATATACTCAGGAGTGGTGTAGCTGGATCATATGGTAATTCTATTTTCAGCTGTTTGAGAAACTGCCACACTGACTTCCAAAGTGGCTGTACCACTTTACAGTGCCAAGTGACTAAGAGTCCTTCCTCTCTGCGTCTTCATCACCCTTCCTCTCCTTCCTTCCTTATTCCCCCCCCCCCAGTTATGGGGAATGAATTTAGGGTCTTGTGCATACTAGGCAAGTGCGCTTACCACTGAGATACACCCCAGCCCTACTGGCGTTGATGATGGGCACCTTACTGGGGAAACATGGAATTTCCATATCATTTCTCAGTTTGCATTTTCCTGATGTCTATCACTTACATTTAAAATCTTTGGCTTTGATATTTTATTCTTTTCAACCATTGATAACAAATTTTCTCTCATACAATTTTGAAACATCTACTCTTTCTCTTGTGATTTAGAATTTCAGATAAGACTTCAGTCAGGTTTTCACATGTGGCCTATTGCGTCAATGACTTTTAGCTGCTCCCAAGTCCTTACTATACCGTCTTAATTGTTACAGCTTTTATTTCAAGTTTCTTCATGCAGTGCACACTTCATTCTTTTAAGGACTATCTGCATTACTTTTGTTTTAGTAAGATTTTTCCTTTGTTTCTATTATGACTAATTTAAAATGAGATTCTGAGTACTGTACAGTGGACAAACACCCCGAACTCCTTTCTTAATTGTACTGCTCTGTCCTGCTACTGTCTCTTTGTTCGTTGATTAATCTACCTGTGAAAATTAGCCTTTATGTTCCCAGAAAAAAAACACAAAAGTTGATGGACTCTGATTAAAGTTAATTTGAACATATAAACAAATTAGGAATAATTGTTATTGCTATAATATACACATGTTTATGTAATCAATGTTCATCATAAATATTGACTATATAACACATTTTTCTTGATAGAGATTTTCAAAGCATTTGTTAAATTTATTTACATATATTATTACTTCAAAAACAATCTATTTTTTATTTTATGCATATGAGTATCTGTCTGTCTGTATGTATGTATGTAGACCATGTATACACTGTGCTCATGAAGGCAAACAAGGGCGTCAGATACCTTGGAACTGGAGTTACAGGTGGCTGTGAGCAGCCATGTGGGTGCTGGGAACTGAGCCTAGGTCTCCTGCAAGAACGGCCTGTGCTCTTAACTGTTGGGCCATCTTTTCAACCTCTTATTTTTTACTTTGTGTGTGTATGTGTGTATGCGTGTTTGCATGTGTGGGCACATACATTTGGAGGTCAGAGGCTGACGTTGGCTGTCTTTCTCAATTGTTTTCCACCTTATGAATTGAGGCAAGGTCCCTCTCACTTGAACCCAGAGCCTGCCAGCTGGCTCGGTGAGTTAGTCAACCTCTCTGGGACCCAGTCTCCACCTCCTGAGCGCTGGGTGAATGGAGATCTGGGGCGTTGGAAGTCTGGTTCTCACACGTACACTTTTCCAGTCCTCTTTGGTTTCTTTTTGCCTGTATTTTACTGACAGTGTAGTATATGAACCTAAGTCATGGCATCACCATCTTGTTTCTAGCTTTAAAATTAGTACTAAAAAAAAAGTACTTAGTTGATGCTTGCTGTAGGTTGCATTTGAGGGAGGCATAGATGTTTTCATTAGCAATCTTGACCATTGTTTTGAAGCAGATGATGACTTTCTGCAGCTCTGGATGTTTATTTGGATTGAAGCCACTGAGCCCAGAGAAGCTTAAGAATGGGAATGGTGTCACTCACAGCAAATTCTGTCGCTCATAGTTTTGTTTCCAGCTACCTTCCTTATACTGACATGGCATTTACCCAATAAACACCCACTGATCAAGTCCAAAGGTGTTTTCTTTAAATAGGTTGCTAATTGTGGGAGTTGATAGTTTGTTGTGACAAAAATTGCTGCCAGCCTGATGATTTTGTCCATCGAGAAACTGACATATTATTTGAGTCAGCCCATAGTTTCCATTTGTTTGTCCGATTATTTTTAGACAGTAAACACCAAAAATGCCATTCTCTCTCTCTCTCTCTCTCTCTCTCTATGTATGTTACCGTGTGTGTGTGTGTATGTGACTGTATGTATGTGTGTATACATGTAATCTTTGTGTGTGCATGCATGTTTTGTACATTTTTAGTTTTTTTTAGTCATTCAGAATTTTTGTGAGTTCTTTTTAGAACTCTTTTTTTCCAAATAAAATGTCTAATTTGTAGCAGTGACAATAGTAGGAGCTGAGGTATCTAAATTGAGACCAAAAGGTACCATAAGGACAATGGAATATTTGGAAATTTATTTCAGTCTCAATGAAGCATGGAGAGTCTGTCTGTATCTTTGGCCCACGTCTTAATCAGCTGTTGCTGAAGCTCAGAGACCTGCCTCAAGCAGTAAATATCCTAGCTCACAGGTCTGCGTGTTCTTTGGGACAAAGCTGTTTCGAGATACTTGTTGGTCTGTTAGCCTAGGTCCCAAGCTTCAGTTGACTTTTATTTTGTAAAATGACACAGCTTACAAGTTTGTAAAACAAACCAAAAGGAAAAGAATCTGGTCACAGAACAGAGCTGGCACCGCCTCTGGGTCACATTCCATTAGTCTCCATAAGTTACATGATCAGGCCCATTGGGGTCAGTGAGCTGAAGAAAATATATTTGGCTCACCACTGTGCACTTCAGCGCACATACCAGAGAGGGATCAGCGAGACAGGCGTGCTGCCTCATGTCTGTATTCTCAGTCTTCCAGAGACTGAAGCAGGTGGATGACTGTGAGTTAGAGGCCAGCCTATACTACACAATGAAGTGTCTGTGCTAGGCCTATGTGGACACCAGGCTGAGACCCTGCCCCCTAGACTCAAAGAACAATGAGATCCTAAGCACAGGTGTGCAATCTGCTGCAGCCATCAATGGTGGTCAAATGAGATAGCTATGTAGTGAGTTTAAAACAGTAACACTAGGTAGTTACTAATTACTAGAGCTATTATTACAGGGGCTATAGAGCCTGTTCACACTTAGAATCCTCGCTGCAACTCATCCTCAGGATTTTCCTTTCCCGCTTATTACAGAAGATTCTTTTCCTCTTATTCCCGTTTCTTTTCTACTATAGTATAAACAATAAGAATTTTGTTTTATGTTTCCAAGTGTTGGCTTTCATTTGCAAACCTCTTTGGTATTCTTATGATTGTAATGGTTTAATGTTCAGTATTCTCAGAGTCTTTAATAACTGTGAGGCTCAGCCTGGTGGAAGACACATGGCTGTCTATTTGCTCTTCGGCGCTTGCTCTGGCTGAATGTTATTTTGTGCAGATGACTGCTGTTCATTCAAACAGGCAGTTTGATTTCAGATCTAATTACTGCAGAAGCAATTGTGCCTTGGCCAAGGAGACTCTCCAGTCTGCCCAGACTTCAGTGTCAAAGCCAGCTGAATGCAGGCCCTGTTCCGAACCTCTGATGGAAATCCACTCACTGACCTTCTTCTAGCTAGAATTTCAGCCATTTCAAACATGAGAATGCAAGTTTGACTTCCCAGAACCCACATGGAAAAGGCAACTCAGGTGTGCCTTTACAGTCCTAGCACTGAGGAGGCAGAGTCAGGAGGTTCCCCAGGGGCTCTGTCCAGTGTAGGAGGAAGATGGGGTGGGAGTGGGAAACTGAAGAGCTACCCAACTGAGTAGTTCAGCGTTCAGTATGGCATTTGAAATTCCTCTTGCGAGTACACTCAGAATTCTGTGGTTGTCAGAATCACTTGGAAGGATTTAAAAAAATTATTTGTTTGCTTATTATTAATAATGCAGCTGGTTAATTAGTGTGTGTGTGCCCCTACCACAGTGCAGTCAGTGTTCTTGTAGAAGTCAGAGGATACTTTGTGGCAATCTGTTCTCTCCTACCTTGTGGGTTCTGGGTATCAAACTCAGTTTTGGCAGCAGGTCTCTTTGCCTGCTGAGCCATCTCATTGGCTCTGGAAAGATTTTTAGACTGTAGAGACTTGTCCTCCACCTTGGACTAATTGACTTGGAATCTTGGGAAGAGTCAGGAAGAATCTTTTAAAGCCTCTAGTTGATTGTGATCTGTTGGGCTATAAGGCTTGGCTTTTGAAGGGATGAGTGGGGTTACTCTGAGAGTGGTGGATCTGGGGTAAATTTACTCTTCTAAATAGACCATAGATTTGTGAAAGGCATGAGGCTGGTGGTTTCAGCTATGTTTCCCTCTCCCCTTTCATCTTTGAGCCTGCAGACTACTGTTTTCAACCACTAGATAGTATGAGTGTTTCCTGCATTGGTCTTCTGCTATATTGGGTCTTTACTTCTGTTCTAGTGGCTTCTTGGCCATCTGGTAATTGTGTTGATGGGAGCAGAAATGGAAAACAGAGGGCACCATTAGCTCAAAACTGCAGAACATAACAGTTGTCTGACTTTCTACCAATCCTGCCAATGCTAGGCCAATGACAATATTGTTTCTAACCCGACTGAGTCCCTTAGGCCAATTTGGAAACTCATCCCTTGTGGCACTGGAGCAAGGCTGCCCCTGATGGACAAGATTCAAAAGGTACAGAATTAAGGATTAGGTCCAAGAGTTTTATCAGCATCAAGAAATACTCTTCATTGGGCCCAGGGTAGGATAATGAGCATTGTCGTTTTCTTTGTCTAGTTCTCTGGAACTCTTTGAAATTGTTGAGAAAGGACCAAATGGAGTGAAATGGACTGCTGCATTAGTGTTCTGTTAGCCAGAATGCTAATTATTTTTCCTGACAAATGTCTGTGGTGAGGGTGTTGCAGGACACTGATTTATGGCTACTTCACTTTGCAAGTCATATGCTCAGTTAGGGGAGCACAAATAGAAGGATATTTTAAGTGCCAAAAAAAATTGAAATGCTAAACTTTATTTCAGAGCGATGATTTTATTTTTGTCCTTGATTTAGAAGGATTAATGTATTTTCTTGACAACCGAGTAGTGAGGCAGACCTCTAGGCTGGTGTGTGAGTACCTATAGGCTGGAAGCAGACCACATTTGTCTTAGTTTTGATGAGATGAGAATGTTAGATTAGTCACCCTCTGTAGCAAATTAAAGCGGAGAGTGGGAGGGCTAAGGAGAAGGGTTTTAGTGTGTTTACATCTTTTTCCATGCCCTGGTCTTAGAGAGGAAAGTTGGTCTGTTTGAGTGGTGAGGACAGATGCAACAATTATGTCCAGTCATGACAGGACAGTCAGAGGGAAGAAAGAACCTGTGACTCTCCACAAGGCAGAACTACAGTTCCCCACCTGGCTCCTTCTGTTCAATGGGTCACCTATACTGATGAGATTTATTTACTTATTTATTTAAAAACATTTACTTCTTTTTATTTTATGTGTTTGCCTACATATCTAGCTGTGCACCATGTGCATTCCTGGTGCCCACAGGGGCCAGAAGAGGGCGTCTGAGCCCCTGGAAATGCAGTCACACATGAGTGTGAGCTGCTTGGTGTGGAGGCTGGGTACTGAATCCATGTCCTCTGTGAGAGCAGCCAGTGCCCTTAACCACTGAGCCATTGCACCTGCCTGCCCCTGAATTATTTATTTTTGAAGTTATTGATTATACTTTCACTTCTACTTACTTTACCTAAAAAACAAAACAAAACAACAAAAGCCATTTTTTTTTCTAAAAGAAAAATAAGGGGAAGAAATGACCAGATATTTGTAGGCTTCTTTTTTCCTTCATTTTTTTCTCCTTTCTCTATCTCACCCTCTGGATGAATATTCCTTAACCTATGATAGGGTAATGTCCTGATAAGCCATTGAAAGTTGGAAATATCTTAGGTCAAAATACATTTGATAAATCCCATTAATCAAGCATCACCATTGAGCCAGTGAGTTCTTTGCCCCAGTGATCCTGGAGACTCTTACCACTGCCCAGCCTCATGAAGAGCATTCTGGGGAACATCAAAAGTCAAAACCCAAATGGTATCATGATCACTCCATCAGGAATTAAAACAGTCATAAGGCAAGCTGCTGTGCATTGCAATCTGGAGACTGTGCCTCCGTCCGAAAAGTTCCTCAAACCAGCTGAGTGAGCTGGGCATGGTGGCTCACACACGGAATGGAGGGTAGGGGTGTGGTGGCTCACAC
>CAJQZJ010031946.1:3710620-3738075 GCA_907164525.1 Lophiomys imhausi
ACCACCAGTAACCTCAGCCCCACAGGGATACACCTCCAGTAACCTCAGCCCCACAGGGATACACCACCAGCAACCCCAGCCCCACAGGGATGCACCTCCAGTAACCTCAGCCCCACAGGGATACACCTTCAGTAACCCCAGCCCCACAGGGATACACCTCCAGTCTCCGAGGGCAACAGTACTCATGTTCACATGCCCTCCCCCATAAATTTACCAAAAATAAATTTAAAAGTTCTCTAAAACCTCAGCAGACCTATCAAAGTCCAAGTGATACCCGGGATAATTTATCAGATGCCCAGCTGCATCTTTAACTCATTTTTTCCCCCAATGAACCAACCAAGTTTCCAAATTAAATCAAAGAAATATACAGTTAACTTCCTTCTGATGCAAATCGTAAGTTAGAGGTTGGCGCGGGATTTTGTTTAGAACATGTCTCTCACTCCAGCCTGCACTGTGGACAGGTGGGCCAACACACTTGTTTCCCTTACCTGCCCGGACACTTAGTGCCGTGTCGTTTTTACATTGTATGGGATATCTCCTTTTGGGGGAAAAGTAATGATCATGCTGTGAATTGTCTAAAATGCTGGAATTACAACAACTCTCCAGTTTTGAACCATCCTGTTAATACTAAGACTAATTATTCATTTTCCCCTTTTCGTATAGGAATCCAATCTACAATTTTGCTCTTTCATGTTTCCCCCCATCACCCTGGGATAATGTGTAAGAGAAATCAGGCAGTTATAAGTAAATACCCGTCCAAGTCCTATCTGGTGGATCTTGCCAGTGATCAAAGGTTTTATCTTGCTGAAAAGGATTAAAATATGGATATTTTTATGGCTGAGTGTAATATGGTCAAGAGGTTACGTGAACCCACTGAGCTGTTTGTGGGTTGAGATTAGTCAGAGGGAGCTTACCTTGACCTCTCTAGAAGCTTGTGATGGGAAGCATGCAGGTTGAGGTGGCATTCAGAGGGAGTCTACAAGAGTGGACTGTAATTCTTTGTTAGAATTTGACTGGGACACCAGAATCAATACTTCTGTCTTAGATAAAATTACTAAGGGAGTAATAATGATCCAGAGAAGTCTGGCCAGGAGCCAGGCTTAATGTGCATTTATGACTTACTAAAACTCTGAGTGCATAAAACCAGTAAGCGAGCCATTCTTTACTTAATTGGCTTGGCTTAACAATCATAAGGACCATTTGGATCAGATATGCAGGCAATTGATTCTCTCTTATGGTTTGAATATTTCAGCCTGACCTTTTCCACCCTGTTGTGTTTAAACTCATGCATGCAATGTCACCAGAGTGGACCGCACTTGTTTAGGTTCTTTTCAGGAGACCCAAGTCACATCTGTGACTGATTAGAGTTCTTCTGGGAGTCATATGAAGTCTTCAGCGGTCAGAAAACAGTGTGGCTTACAGAGGCTGTCACCACAGTCCCAGAACAGCTCAAGTTGTGAGAATAAGGGAAATTTAGCACACCAGACAATAACCTATTAAACAGTATCCTGAGGGTATAAAGAGCAAATGTAAAGTTGTGCTTAGCACAAGTGGAAAAGAATTCAACAGTCCTAACCTTTCACCATTTCCACGTTCACCTTTGAAGTCCAATTTAGAGTCATTTCACCTCTGCTTTCAAGTACGTAAAGTGTAAACTGCCTGCTAGCACTTTCAGTGAAATCACCACCTCAGAAACTCTCTCCCATTCTCAGCATCTTCTCAGAATTGGCAACATGGGCTTCGGAATTCATTATATGAAATATGCTTGCTCCAATTTGTTTTGTATGTAAATGTTTTCCAAGAAGGAATACCCATTGATTTTTGGTTGTATAAACAAATGCTGTATGAAATTTATCCTCTTAAACTTCTCAGAATTAGGAGGAAATTTAAAACTATATTTTAAAAGATGAATTTTCTGAGATATGTATGTTTGACACATTTCAATCTATATTTTATACTTCATACCCTTTATATGTATTATGCATATATGATACTGTATTAGTGACTTGTTCATTGCTATGACAAAATATCCCTCAAAAGCAACTTAAGGAGGGAAATTCTTATTTTAGGCCAGGGTAAGAAGGGATACTTCTGGCTGGGAGGTCATGGTGGCAGGACTGTGAGGCAGCTGGTCATACTGCACCTTCAGTGAGAAAGCAGAGAGAGGGAGGGAGAGACAAATGCTGGTGTTCAGCTTGATTTCACCTTTTTATTCAGCCCATGAAATGGTATTGACCTCATTCAGCTTGGATCTTCCTCCCCAGTTTAAACCTTTATGGAAACACTCTAATAGATACATGTATAGGTGTGTTTCCATAGTGATTCTAAGTCCAGTCAATGTAACAAGTACTGCAAATATATTCAGTCTATCAAGCAATCGTTCTTCCTACATTTGTACTATAGTAAATTCACAGCACTCAAATCATGCTTGTCCTCGAGAAGAAAGGAAGAACTGAATTGGAAAGGATAATAGAGGAAACATCTATATTCTTTTTTTTTTTTTTTTTTTTTGGTTTTTCGAGACAGGGTTTCTCTGTGTAACAGCCCTGGCTGTCCTGGACTCGCTTTGTAGACCAGGCTGGCCTCGAACTCACAGAGATCCGCCTGCCTCTGCCTCCCGAGTGCTGGGATTAAAGGCGTGCGCCACCACCGCCCGGCTAACATCTATATTCTTACGTTAAGAAAAATACTCATAGTATGACTTTCTGAGTTGTGGGGATGTATACACCGCTGTTTGCTCCTGCCAAGGAACAAATCGATCATGAAGCTGTTCTGCAGGCCTGGCTTTTAAAGAGACCGGAAAGACACTGGTGGAACTTGAGGAGGCCAATTCACAGAATTCTCGAGCGGCAATGTCAAGTCGCTGGAGGTGTGTGCCGATTTTGTAAGAGGAGCGAAGGAAAAAGAATCTGAAAGTGAATTGACCAGTGTGCATGCCTGACATGACACTCAGAATCACTACAAGGACTGTGGTAAAGGTTCCAAGAAAAGGGATCGTTTGCAGATGAGAATCCGCAAGCGACTCATCAGCTTATGCAGTCCTTCCGAGGCTGTTAAACAGGTGACTTCCATTAGTGTTGAGACAGGAGTAGAGATTGAAGTCACAATTGCAGATGCCCAAGCTAATTATTTTAATAGATTGACTTAAATAGTAAAAAAAAATGTATGTATATATGTATTCATATGTGGGTTTGTGCATGTGATTACAGTAGCCATGGAGGCCAGCAGAGGGGGTCAGATCCCCTAGAGTTGGAGTTACTGGCAGGGAGCCACCCAGCTGGACACTGAACCCCTGTGGAAGCCTCTCTCTGTCAAAGAAAAAAAGTGTTACTATGCTGAAAATATCAGATTGCATTAAAACTGCATGGTAGATGCAGATGTCTATAACATCTGTTGCATAGGACCAGCCTCTGAGCTGACATTGTCATCAGAGCAGCGGGTGCTTATTTGCAAACGATCATCCCAGGAGAGGCGGGGAGAGTCAAGGGACCCTCACCTGAGCATCTAGACACTCGTCCCGAATAGCTGTATGTAATTCTGCCCTAAAGCCTAAAGCCTAGGGGAGGGGGTCGAGAGGGGACTGACTGCATCCACTCAGTCTTCTGGAGGACTCGTCCACACTGGGTGCAGACCATCCACTCTGACTGCTTTACGGCCACCCACGCTCCTGCTCATTCAACTGCTCTGTAAGTAAGTAGGCCAGATGTTCTCACCGGTTCCCAAGGATGAACTTTGGTGGAACCATCACTCCCTTTGCCACTGGGACCATAGGAGGAGGGGTAAACTTTGTTTACATTGCCCCTGGGAAAGAAATTTTAGCAACATTTCTTGTACTTTACTATATTTATAACAAAATCTCAGGGAAATATTTTATTGACACAAGGTTGCTACTGTAGCCTGGCCTTGCCTAGATGTCACTGTGTAGCTGGTGCTGGTGTTGGACTTGTAGTGATCCTCCTGCCTCAGATTCCTAAGTACTGGGATTGCAGGCATGTAGGAAGATAGTTTATGCTGTTTTTTTTTTTTTTTTTTTTTTTTTAGTGTTTAGTTCCTGATGAGCTCTTTCTAAGCTTTCTTTTCATTTAACTTCTTACATTCTTATTCTTCCTTCTTCATCCAAGAGAAAGAATTATTTTGGCATGTTTAAAGAATGTTGAAAATCTCATTTAGATGTGTTGAAGAAAAAAAAAAAAGCCCTGCCAATTCATTAGAGAATTTATTTATTTAAGCAAGCAAGCAAACAAACAAACAACAAAACATTAGTTTAAGCCCTTTCCTTTGTGGAATCATTCTTAAGGGTTTCTCGTAGTCTTTAAGTCCTCCATCTGCTCTTCTAAAAGGGGAACACCAAATCAGTTTGTAAAGGTGGCACAATGAGCTCTCAGACACTGAGTCCGCGGTGGCTAAGAGGTGTTCCCCAGAGTTCTAATCCAGGTCAGAAGACATAATGAAATGGTGAACATGTGCATCTACCGGGCTGGTGAACCACCTTACCCAGTCTCCGGATGGCGGCACAGCAGTCACCATGTTTTAAGTCAAGCTTCTGGACTGTTTAGTTATATCAACGGGACTGATTCACCTCAACTCACAGAACTTTGTTGAATAAACTGATGCCTGCACATTAGTTTGTTCTAAGATAGTGTTCCCCCGATTCCCATGTGTCTGTGCATGTTCATGTGTGTGTGTTAGGATTAGTGTATGCACATGTACAGTTGACTTGCCTGGCTCACATGGAGGCCAGGTCTCTGTGTCTGGTGTCTCTTCACCTATTTTCTTGAGACAGGGTCTTTCACTGATTGTGAGAGGAGCTCACCATTTGGCTCGACTCCATTCCAGCCTACAGTCTTTCCGTCTGCCCCTGAGAATGTTGGGCTTATAGGTTGATCACAGCCATTCCTGGATTTTACATTGGTCCTTGTATTTATGTAGCAAGGACTTCACCCCCTGAGCCATATTCTCCAAAGCCAACCTCCTAACTAGAAGATTTGAGTCAGGTATCTCAGCTTTTATCATCAATGCTGCCCCCCTAACCTGTGTGTTTGAACACTTGGTTCCTAGCTGGTAGCACTGATTTGGAAGACAGTGAAACCTTGAGGAGGTGGGGGGTGGATGAAGAAAGCAGGTTGCTGGGGCATGGTCAAGGAGAGTTAAATGTCAGGCATTCTCTTAGATCCAGTTTCTCTCAGCTTCCTGATCCACTGAGGGGTAACAACAAACATCATGTACTGTGCCTTCCCAACCATGGAGTGAATGAATCCTCCTCTAACTGTAGACCAATGTAAACCATTCCTCCTCTAAATTCCTTCTTGTTAGGGGATTGATCACAGCAATGGGAGTTGGAGAAGATAAGCGAATATAAAATAAGTGTATTTGGGAATTTTCCTAATTTCAGGTTATTTTTTTTAGGGGGAAGGACAGCTGGGTGGGCAAGTAGTCATTGAATGTGTTAATCAAATGCATCTAAGCCTGCTTAATTTTCAGAGGATCCCAAAGGGTATGTTTAAACTTCACAGTGACACCCCTGGATGTGAGTACCAAGGATAACATCAGAGCATTATCTGAAGAGCCTGGAAACATTCTGGTAAATTCAGAAAACATCTCAGAGGCAGGAGTGCAGAGACTGAGGCTTTAAGGGGAAATGGCTGCCAGTGCTCATAGGACTTACCATCTCCAGCTAATTTGGCCACGTCTCCTGCTCACAGGCACACAATATGGTGAACCTGGATTTACCTATGGGAATCAGTGGCAATTCTCCTTGCTTTATGGAGGGTTTCGAAATTGTGTGTGTGCACATGTGTGCACATGTGACTGTATCCGGCCATCAACTGTTTTCCTAGACCTTTATAATAGTACCTCCACTCACAGACTAAGTGGAATTTCAGTGCTATAGACAGTTATGATTTTGACGGTCACTGACTGTCAAAACCCTTTGTCCACAGGACTTTGAGCTGTCCTTATGCTGACCTAGCAGGTCGCCTCAATTTTGAGAAGAGTCAGCAGTGTTTAGCTGCTTACTCAGCATGTCCCTTTGGAGCAAAGTGCAGTGGCTTCTAGTCAGTTTTCAAATTGGTTTTTAGGACATTTTAATGATTTATAAAGTACCATTCAATCCTATGCTTCTAGACTTTGACTCATGACATCATTGACTCCATGAAACTGTCCAAGGCTAGGTTGATCAGCCTCTGAAAACATGCAAAGTAGCAGTTTGGAGAAGAGCCTGTCAGTCTCTACTTACAGCTACAGCTTCACAGGCTACTTTGCACAAACTGAATTTTAGTGGTTTCATCCTGTCAAAAAAGTACATATTTCAAAACATTAGAAAGTTGACTTGTGCAAATATAAAATGAGCATGGATCAAGGAAGTCACCTGGGTCTCTGTTGACTAAAGTCTGCAAGGTAGTGTGCACATCAGAGTCTGGCTCCAGGTCAGCAGTTAGTCAAGCTAAGTATGCCACAATGTAGATTAGCCAGACTTTGGGCAGACCTATATAGGGAGTCCCAGAACTGCCAGTGCTACATGATTAGACTCTGTCTTGAATAAAACCAACCAACCATCCAACCAACCAACCAACCAACCAACCAACCAACCAACCAACCAACCAAGAAAATGTACATATATTGAAATTATGTATAGATAGTGTATTTATATATAAGTGTATTTTGACTCTTCCCGTTTGACCCTTAATGCCTTCTCATTAACGGATCAAGGTGTAAGCTGAATGAACTGACCTCACTGGCAGTAAGCAAGTACAGAGACACATGGTGGTGTAGACCTCTGTTGGCCTCTGGTTCATGCACATTGCCATATTGTCACAGGGCTTTTCTTTCACTCCTCTCCCAACCTTTTCTGTTCCCTTCCAGATTGGATTGTTTCTATTGTCAATCTTCTAAATTTGCTAATTCTGTTTAATTTCAAAAATAATTCAGCACATAAAACAGAGAAAGTTATTCATTTCCCAATATTTACTGCATGTGCATGTGTAAGTGGATGTATGGAGGTGAGAGGGACAACTTTTAGGAGTTGGTTCTATCCTACCATGTTGGTCCTGGGGACTGAACTCAGAACTCAGGTCATCAGCCTTGGTGGCAAGTGTCTTTACTGGCTGAGCCATCTTGCCTGCCCTAAAGAAAATTATTTTTCATAAGATACAGATTTCCTATTTCCTGGGTAGATAACAGGATGTATGAAGGGTACCTTTTAAAAATTATTATTTCTTAAGATCAGATTAATTACTTTAAAGAGGAGCTTTCCACTCTGACACCAGGGGAAGTCGTTCTTGGCCTTGTACTGTGTGTGACAGCACGGAGCTCAACAGGCCATTCTCTCCTGTCTGCTGTTGACAGGAGTATGTTCACCTGCTGAATTTCCTCTCTCCAGTGCATGGCATGCAGGTGTTCAAGATCAGAGCACATCCTGTTTGCTTTCTGTAACTACTGCCCACAGCTTCCTGTGGTCATCAAGCTTCACTCTCCAGAAGCAAGACACTTTATTTTTAAAATGAGGTGTGCTTTTTTTTTTTTTTTTGCCCCTTCAGAGAAAAGCTTTTACATATCCCATTTTCTTGCATATACATTTCTGCTTGCATGTTGTCCAAGGACAGCTAGGATCACTTTGTAATTGATCAAAGGAACTGCCTTCTACTAATCAGGGGATGTTTGGGGTAGGAAATTGTGAACTATCTGTCACATATAAAAAACTCTGGGGATGTGCAATCTCTGTAGCCACATGGCCCCTTACGTTTTTAAAGCATCACAAGTTAATATGTTCAGCACTGTTCAGAGCTTCTCTTTGATGGATAGGTACACGTCAAGCTGAGAGGGCACTCAACCTATAGCTCCAGCTACTTGGGAAACTGAGGTAGGAGAATCACTTTAGTCTATGAGATCAAGACCAAGCTCAGTGTAGTGGTTTGAAAAAGAATGGCCTCCACAGGCTCATATGTTTGAATATGTGTTCCCCAGTTGGTAGAAATGTTTGGAAGAGATTAGGAGATATGATCTTATTAGAGGAGTCATGTTACTGGGGGTGGGCTTTGAAGTTTCAGAAGCTCACTCCATTCCTAGTTAGCTCTTTACCTGGTGCTTGTAGATTGGATGTAAACTCTCAGCTACTGCTCCATCACCATGCCTGCCTGCCTGTTCCCCGCCATAATGGTCAAGGACTCAAATATCTGGAACTGTGAGCCCCAAATTAAATGTATTCTTTTATAAGTTGCCTTGGTCATAGTGTTTTGTCAAAGCAATAGAAAAGAAACTAAGAGCCGGGCGGTGGTGGCGCACGCCTTTAGTCCCAGCACTTGGGAGGCAGAGGCAGGTGGATCTTTGTGAGTTCGAGGCCAGCCTAGTCTACAAAGTGAGTCCAGGACAGCCAGGGCTACACAGAGAAACCCTATCTCGAAAAACCAAAAAAAAAAAAAAAAGAAAAGAAACTAAGACACTCAGCAACATAGTGAGATGCCCTCTCAAAAAATGTACCTAAATTGGTGGTTGTAGTGGCACATGCCTCTACCCAGCACATGGGAGGCAGAGGCAGGTGGACCTATTCGAGTTCAAGGCCAGTCTCATCTACATAGTGAGTTCCATAACAGCCACTACTATATAGTTAGACTTGGTCTTGAATAAAACCAACTAATCAAGCAACCAACCAACTAACCAACAAAATGCACATATGTTGTTATTATATATAGATTCTAAAAATTATTATCCCAATTAACTCAATTTAATATTAGTTTTGTGTCTAAGAGTATAAAATCTATCTTGGGGCTGGTAAGATGGTTCAGTGGGTGAACGCACTTGCTGTGGCATATATACATTCATATGAACCCACACACACAAAATGTTAAAACATTTAAAACTATTTTATGTTCACACAATAAAAGAAAAATAAAATGTTCATTTCCGTTATGAACTAGAGACATTCAGAAAGCTCATAGCTTCAATTCTTTACCTACAAACAAATGTCTCAAAAGAACAAAATCACAAAAACTCTCCAGACCCAAACTCAAAGACTTTTCTTTTTTCCTGGAGGGCATAAAGTTTTTCCTAAGTGGTTTTAACTCACAAATATACACAAGCAAACAATCAAATCGTCAAATAATCCAGGTCACCTATTGTTTCTGACCCAAACACATGAGACCCCATTATATTGACGGCAAGCGTCCAATGTGCATTCAACAAAACTAATGTCTAATTAGTTAGAGACTAGACTCCTGTACTTAAGAGTGGTATTCTTCTATGTAGGGTGTTTACTTTTCCCTAGGCAGAGTGCTGGGGAAAGTCCAGAGAACCATGCATGGGATGACAGACAGACAGGTTCGAGGAAAAAGCTGAATCAAAACTAAAATGATAAAAATTTAAATGATAAAATGAAAAACATAAAACCACTGAAAAATAGGTTTCAGTCTTCAGTGAAAAGGAATGGACTCCAAAAGATGTTTGCATTTAGGAAAGATCTTATGAGATATTCCTCTTGGAAACTATGGTATTGCAGGTTCCAGCCAATGGCACTCAGAAGGAAAAACCTCATACCATATTTAAAGATACTTTTAAAAGCTAAAGTTATGAGTCTCTTAAAAATGAAGTCAAGGGGCTTCAGCAGTATCTCTACAGTTGAGAACACTTGCTGCTCTTGCAGAGGATTTAGGTTTGGTTCCCAGCACCCACAGCAGGCAACTCACAATCTTAATTCCAGCTTCAGTAGATCTGATGCCACTTCCTGGTATTTTATGGAACACACACACACACACACACACACACACACACACACACACACAATAAATAACCCCAAAACAAAATAAGAAATCTTGGCAAGGTTAATGAGAAACAGGCACATCTTATAGAGAAATAAAATTTTTAAGATTTAGAATATTTTTTCTTAGAGAAAAATAATTTATATTGGATATAAGCCATCTTTTAAAACAAAAATACATGAGTTGATTTGTATCTTCACAGAGTTTAGGGATACAATGAACATTAAGTAATACTTCAAAAGAGATATTTTCCCCTAAGAAATTAGGTAAATCTTGTACAGACCTCTTTAACAATGTTCCAATATGATGCTGAGAATAATAATGATCTTCCCCCATATCCAACTTTCAGCATTTTTTCTATTTTTTCCCTAAACACAAATGTTTGAATGACATTCATATACCACATCATGGTGCATTTTTAAAAAAGTCTTCAAAACCTGTTATTAACTTAATTTGGAAAGAAATGTCCAAGTTTATCCTGATATTTGATTTGTTACTCCTTATGTGAGGGAATGGAGACTCACTGTTCATTTCTTATTCTTCAGAGTTTTAGTGGTGATTTAAAAAAATGTTCACACTTTTTTTTCCCTACTCTGTGCTTTGTCTTAAAGGGCACTAGTGGTTTCCCTTTTCCACCTTCTGTACAATCTGCAGGACAAGGTCTTCCAAGGCTTTTTTTTTTTTCTTTTTTCTCTTTCAAATGACCAGTAAAGTGAGGAGCCATGGCCACATCAGGACACTCACGTCTCCCAAGTGGAAAGACCAGAGGCCCTTTGCCCTCAGGCATGTACATGGGTCACCTGATGCAGAACTTGTAGTTAAAATGTGTGTCTTCTCTGGAAATCTCTGTGAGACCATATGTCACATCACTTAACAAGGTGTTTTTGAATCCTCCAGCCATAGAAACTTGAAGCAATAAATATATGTTTAAGCTACTAAATGTTAAAGGAGATTCTAGTACAGTAATATTTTCATTCATTCATTCACTCATTCATTCATTCATTCATTTATTCATTCATTCATGAGTACACTGTCTTATGTATACAAGCTGACAGCTGGCATGCTATATATTCCAGGATGACCTTGAACTCTGTTTCTCCTGCATTGATTTTTCCTCTTGAATCCTGGGATTACAGGTATGTACCATCACACTCAGGTTTTCTTTTTTTTTTTTTTAGGTTTTTGGAGACAGGGTTTCTCTGTGTAACCTTGACTGTCCTGGACTCCCTTTGTAGACCAGGCTGGCCTTGAACTCACAGAGATCCACCTGCCTCTGCCTCCCTAGTGCTGGGATTAAAGGCGTGCGCCACCACGCCCGGCTCCACACTCAGTTTTATGTGGCTCTCACGATCGAATCTGCATCCATGCCAGGCAAGTACTACCAACTGAGCTACGTCTCCAGCCTTCATTTTGTGCTTTTTGAGACAAGGCCCTGTTTTGTAGTGCAGGTTGCTCGAAACTTACCATGTAGTCCAGGCTGTCCTCCAAAGTGTGGTAACCTCCGAGGGATGGGCTTACAGGCATGAGCCACTGTGCCCGGTAGAGACAGTCTGTTATTTAATATGTACTCTAATAAAATTTTCCTGTTCTTTAAGAGTTAGGAAAGTAAAAATTTTGTTCCCAACATAATTGAATCAATTTCTGTCACACTAGAAACAGGAGGGCTTGTAACATATTGTACCATCTGTCCACTGCTCAGTTTTCAGGGACCTGGCATATTGCACCTCCTGGTTCTCACCTGCTAACTGAGCATCATTCAAAAGGTGATTGGGAAGGACTCTGGTGTCTTCAGAAATGAGATGTTTGTGTTTGTAGTAATACATTTTGGAAAAAAAAATTTGAAATTTGATTCAAATGTCCCATGAGTACATAAAAAAAGTCTAATCGGTGTAATGAAAAATACAAATGATTTCTGACAAAATGATGCACTAGCATGGGGAGCTGCATGCCCATAGTCTAACCTGGAGAAAGGGTGACTTAATGAAATGACTGCTGAGTTGTGGATGTGGAGAACTGAACCTTATTTCTCTAGAAGAGCTGCAAATGCTCTTAGCAACTGGGCCATAACTACAGCCCAATATAGATGTTTTATCCAAATGTAAATATATAGATATAAATGGTATAATATTTTATGATTTAAATAAAATACATTTAATCAAGCAGGATTGCATGGCAGGATTTATAAATCTCCAAGGGATGGTGACAATAGTTTAAGATTAATTTTTTTAATTAAAAAAAATTTTTTTTATGTCTTTTGAGTGCTTGCTCTCCTTGAAGGACAGAAAAGGACATTGGATCCATTGGAACCAAAATTATAGATGGTTGTTAGTCACCAAGTAAGTGTTGGATATTGACCTCCAGTCCCCTGGAAGAGCAGCTGGTGCTTTTAACTGCTGATCCATCTCTCCAGCTCTCTTAGTTTTTTAAGGCATATGATCATATAGTCACTTTGATATGGACTATGGTTTTATAGTAATCCATGGAGCAAATGTTGACATACTCTGGCCTAGATTCCTTAGACTGCTTGGCTATTTATTGATTGATTGATTAATTGGATTTTTGAGACAAGGTTTCTCTTTGTAGCCGTATTTGTTCTGGAACTACCTCTGTAGATCAGGCTGGCTTCAAACTCAGAGATCTACTTGGCTCTGTCTCTTGATGTTGGAATTAAAGGCATGAGCCACTGTACTTGGCTCCCTTAGATTGCTTTTTTATCAAGAAAACATCTCACTCTCTGCTCACATAAGTTCCCTGGGATCAAGGTATCACACACGTATTGTGACTCATAGTAATTTGAGCTATTATATGTTTTCCTGGGTTTTTCTTTGTACATTCTTCCTTTTGCTAAGATAGGATTTCACTGTGTATCTCCAGCTAGCCTGGATCTTGCTGTGTAGCCCAGGCTGGCCTCTAATTTATAGTAATCCAGCTTCTTCTGGATTGTAAATTACAGGTATGAACACCACATCAGCTCATCCAATCTCCTTTATGGCTCTGAGGGGTGCGGGTGTAGAGGTTCCATCTTCCAGTTTTTGCCTCTGGTATAACTCTCAGATAAAACTGTGGGTTGAGAATCAGCTTAGATACAAATTCTCTCTTGAGTCCCTTCCTGGCCTCCCCAGCTCAGCACTCCTATTCTTACTCAGCACTTTTCAGGCTTATAAAAGCAAGTAAGTTTGGTAATGTTTCTGTCAGCATTTTGAGGGAAAAGGGAAGAGGCAAGACACCCAACTGTCCCCCTCAGCAACCTGATGAGGTCCCGTAACTTTTAGGTCACTTGTCTTATGCTAACCTGGGATTCTTGGCTTTGAGGCAGAAAAAGTTTCAATCAGCCACTCCATGAAGCAGAGTGGGGTTTAATGAAGGACGCAGCATGGTGGGTAAAAGAAAGAGAGGTTCTCAGGAGAAAGTAAGACAGGGACTCACAGAAGGTAATGTTGGACCCCACTAGTAAGGTTCTAGTCCACCATGTCTGGACAGCTTTCCTAGGCTTGATGCTAAATAGAGCATTTCCTTTCTTAGTGAGGCTCCCTCTTCTCTGCCTGATCAAGGGAGCCTGAATCCCCACACATTATGCCTGAGGACGGTCATGTAGTCCTTGATAAAATTACAGGTTAAACTTCCTTTCTCCAGAGAAGAACCTGCTCAGCAAGCACCTGGAATTCCTGGAACGCCTCTCCATGCAAATGAGGCATCCCAGTACCTTAAGCCCCAACCAATGGTGTACACCCACCCTGGAAATCCCTTCCCACTCCCCAAAATTCTGTATAACCCTTGTTCATCTCGAATAAAATGCATAAAATTTCACTGAATACTGTCTAAGACACTAACATCCTTGGACTTCCTGCCCCCTCCATCCTCTCCATTCAATGGGATGCCAGGGAACCTGAAAGATCCCAAGGTTTCAAGGTACAGTGGACAGTTTTATAATCTGTAAGGTAAAATCTAATTTGTAGGACACAGAAAGTTAGAACATCTTACTGTAACCAAAGTTAATAGTTTTAGTTGAGATTCTTAGATGAAGCCCAGGGAAAGGAGCAAGGTCCTACCCAAGGTCAAATGCATGCAGCTCTTAAGCCTGTTTCATTGTCACTTTAACATCTCTATGTTAACACATCTGTATGTGAGAGGAGTGTTTGTTAGCTCTATGTTGGCAGATGTTGCTATTTTCACAGCAGATGTTGATTGGGTGAGGGGCTTCCTTTTCCCATGCCCCACCACTTCCTGTCTTTCTATTTTGTCTCATTCTACTCATTTGCAAGCTTTGTGAGTTGGCTGCTTTTTGCCACATGCTTTGTAGGTGTGTGCCTCCTAGGCTCATGGTTGCTCCCCTGTGTGCTTCAGCGACTGCACAGTTCTTGATGTCTTTGGGTTCATCTTAAAGTCTCTTCTTTAGACTGTGGGCCTTATACTTGAGTCTTTTTAGGTGACAGGGCCCTCCCTGGATTTCTGCTTGTGGATGGATCTCTTCTTTCCTTGGGTTGCAACTGAATAATAGCTGGACTTGGATAGAAATGATTGGTTCTGGAAGCTTCCAATTCTCCATAGTCCTCTGGATTCCATGCCACTGGGCCTGATTCTTGTAGACCCAGTGCAGACAGTCGCCTAACTCAGCATGGGACCCACCTCTCCTTAGATGGGTGCCCAGCCTCATTGCAGGAGGCTCCCCTGCTGGCCAGATTCATGTTGTGGTTGTGGTAGTCTGGTGCTGCACAAAGCTCTCTCTCATATTTTACTCAAATCACCTCCATTTGTCCATCTGAAGTTTATCTTTCAAGTAAGAATTAAGAAAAAGGATTTGAAGTTTATTGCTGTTGCCTTATAGCCTCAGCTATTATCTATTATTATTCATGCAATTCTTTTTTGTTATTGTTTGAGACAAGGGCTCATGTAGCCCAGGCTGGTCTTAAACTTGCTGTATAGCCAAAGGTGACCTTGAACTCTCAAGTGTTTTACCTTTACTTCCCAAGTGTTGCAATTATAGGTGTGTACCACTATGCCCAGTTTATTAATTCAGAAAAAGTGAGTTTTTTCCTTTCTTCTTTCTTTCTTCCTTTTTTTTTTTTTAAGAGAAATCCATCCCTTAAAATTAGTTGAATAAAAAAAAGGTACAATCCTGGGGAAGGGACCCTAATTTGGAGAAACAAATGACCAAGGAACTGAGAAGGGATGGCTGGGCAAGGTTGGATTAATTATCTTTTATTTTGGGCTGGAGAGATGGCTCAGCAGTTAAGAGCATTGGCTGTTCTTCCAAAGGTCCCGGGTTCAAATCTTAGTATCATATGGCAGTTCACAACTGACTGTAATGGCCGGGTGTGGTGGCACACGCCTTTAATCCCAGCACTCTGGAGGCAGAGGCAGGTGGATCTCTGTGAGTTCAAGGCCAACCTGGTCTACAAAGTGAGTCCAGGATAGCCAAGGTTACACAGAGAAACCCTGTATTGAAAAACAAAAAACCAAACAAACAAAATTATCTTTTATTTTGCAATATCTCTTGATCAATCAGTATAAAGTATAGCATTAGAAAGAAGTCAGAATATTTCTACTAAATATAATATTAACTAAAAAGGTAAAAGAAGAAATAGTGAATTTATTTATTAATAGCATTCTGCTAAATGTTTAAGATGTAACTCCAACTATTCTGTGGAAACACAGCTATTAGATTAGTGGGGCAGAGGGCATTGAAAGAGATTTTCTTCATAACTTGCCAAAGAAAATTTGATCTAAGATTTTTTTTTTTTGGAAGCATAATTCAGTCCCATCTGAATGGAGTCTTAGGAGTAGATATTACATGTCTGTGGCATCATGTCTCAGCTCTGAGAGCCTAGCATTAGTTCTTCTCAGTAGGCTGAGGCTACCTAATAAAAATCAAGAGTCTGTATAACATTAAAAGGCTAGGTCAAGGTCAAGAGCCTTAGATGAAGTCCTGAGTTACCCAGAGTCTTAGCGGCTCTTACGGTGCCAAAAGTATTTAGAAGACCAGGAAAGAACTACATGTTTTAATTAAATAACACATGGCAGAAAGCTCAAGATACCAGCTTGGGTTTATCAGGCAGAACAGGAGCGATCTTGTGCTAAACAGACAGGCACCAAGGAAAAGAGAGAACCCGAGAGACGAGTCTAAAAAAGCCTGGGAGCTATTTAATTCATCCTAGGACAAAAATCTAACGCTCCCCAGCGACGCGAGGGGAGCCACATTTAAGAAAGGCAGCCTGGTGTAGAATAATGATGGCGTAAAGTAAATGACACGGAACTATGACGGATTCTAAACCCAACTGGAAAATTGAGAAAGAGAACGAAGTGCCGTGCATAATGACAACCTGACAATTACCCTGGGGCAGCGGGCTACATCCTGACACAGTTACCTGTTCCTGTACTGCGGGCATTGGTGTCTGGGCTTTCTGTTGGAACAGTGTGGCGTTGTGGCCCATTTTTCCACCCCTTGGTCCCCTACTTAGACTGACTGGCTTTTGTAGCTCGTAGCAGGAGTCTAGGAGCCCACACAGGGTAGACGGAACCTGGAGGTCGGCCGTGTTCATATCTTTCTAAATGAAGACAAGATTTAAAAAAACAAAAAGGGAATTACTAATGCCAAAGCCATTTATGAAATTCTACAACAGGGAAAAGCCCCAAAAAAGAAACAGACTCCTAAACCTAGGCGAGGTGTCAAAATTTAAGATTATTTTATCCTCCTGTGTGCAGAGTCGCAGGAAAAAAACAAAACAGCGGGCGGTCCAAGCACATCAATCATAGAGGAGACAGCATATTCTAGACTGGGAATATAATTAAGTAGAAGATATAAAAATAGGATTTCCCAACCTGGCAAGTGGAAACATAAACCAACTGGCAGAGGAAGGGTGGAGAGGATGGTCCCACTCCTGTGGAGTAACTAGAGAACGGAGAGACAAAACAGAAAATGGATAGCAACTGCTGAAGGGGTAGAGGGTGAGAGGGAGGCAGACACCTATTAAGTGGGAGGGAGGGATGAATTTGCTAAGACCTGATTTTAGCCTCTGGCTAGACAATTTAAGGGTGAAGATGCTGACATGTTTGGTGAAAGATTGATACATGATCATGTTGAGAGTTGATCTGATAAATTTAGCCACTAACTGAGTTACTCTCTTTCCTCACCAGAGAGCAAAACACAACCATATCTTGAAAACAAATACTTTTCCCTTTACTGTAACCATCGGTCGGGAATGGGAATAAGCCACTCTCAGGTGGGTGTCAGGAGATAGCCGCGCAGCATCTATGTTCATGCGGAGTGTTTTATCGATGGGACAGAATTTACTGTACCGTGTGCTTCCTTTCCCCGTCACACAAAACTCGTTAAACGAAAAGTAAGCCCAGTCCCATGCTTCACGTTCCTTAAGAGGGCCTGAGGCAAAGTGGGAGAGCTCTCTAATAAAATATAATAAAGTTATTTCCCACTCATTTCTGCCCCGTAATAAGCGCAGCTCTGGGAGAAGGGTGGGGGAGAGTTCTCTCAGCTGGGCAAGCGCGACATCGCCTTTCCTTCCACTCTACTGAAAAGCTATCAGTTTAGGCCTGTCCTATGCATTGCCCCGTGAATGGAACAAGGCTTTGCGATCTTTAATTAAGGGTGAAAAACTCTTTGAACATTGCCGCATTCATGTGTTCGTGTGTGGAAGGCCTGGTGTAACAAAAGAACTTAATCAAACTACAAGCCTAATAAAGACTACATTGCGTGAACTGAGTGATGTGGCTGCAGTTGGAGCTCCGAGTTTTACATTTAAAAAAGCGGGTCAGAGTGTTCATTCATCTTGATTAGCGATGCCAACCTAATTACTTCTGGAGGAAACAGTAATTAGCCGGAGTCTCACCTCATTAATCATGACATTCTTGTAGAAGACTATTTTTATCTGATAAATGGCTGGGATTGGAACAAGGTGTATATTTGAATTCTGGTTAATTGTACACAGCTTGCTAGCTGCATAGCATTTTGTGTTTTTAATCGTTTAACTGCTTCCTTGCTGCGGGCCTTTGGAGGAGCATTAGCTGCCTACTTACGTTCCTGAAGTGAAATTTTCAAAAATATCTGACGTACTGAGAGAGTCGGTTCTCGTTGGTGAACAGATCATAGGTGGTGCCCCAGGCTCTCAGAGGACAGGGCGAAAGCAAACCTAGAATATGCAGATGAAGTCATTCAGATTCGGCGAGACAGACAGGTTTTCTGTGGAGGATTCGAGATGAATGGGACCATTGTGTAACCCACACAGTGGCTCCCTATGACCAGTACTGATCGCAGACATGCCGCACACGCTATACTTTAGGTGGGAAATTTTAATATGTTCAATTTTGAGCCTCTAACCTGGAGCTGACCCTAACACAGGGTCGTCGTTGGAATGTAGCCCTGACTTGGTCGTGTCTAGGCTCACTGCCCCCAGTGCTCTGGTCAGATTTCTTCGCCCTGCACCAAAGTTTCTAGAATCAAGCAGTAACTCAGAATGTCATATTTGTTGCTTCCTTCTGGCTCCTTTCCAGATTTCACAAATCCTTCAGTAAATCTCCAGACGAGCACCACTGAATACAGACAGATCCTGTGAGCATGCAGAATGTTCGCCTACAGCAAACCCTGGTGTCGGAGTGGGGCTGTGTGAGTCACTCCTGCCCGGCTCAGCCAGGGTCGTGTCAGTGACCCAAGAAAAGCACATCTGGAGCCTGCAGGGATGGCTCACAATCAGGTTTAAGAGACTGATGTCTGAAATAATGGTAATTGGGCCCTGCTGAGACGCCTCCGTGGGTTAGGCACCGTGCAGGCCTGGTGGCCTGACTTCAATCGCTGGAACCCACTTAAGAGTGGAGGAGACTGTATCTATCTAGTCTTCAATCACATCTAGTCTCGGAGACCTGAGAAGGATAAATATGTCTGAATATACATGAAGTGCAGAGCCACCAGCTTCCAAAACTAAGAAATGACAGACAACTGGCTGCCTAGACAGTCCTCAATTTCTCTTAATACATTAGAGCATCTATCTTCAGCCTTTTGGCCCAGTAATAGTTACAGTCTCACAGTTAAATTTTAAGTTGTTTAGGAATTGAAAGGATGCTCTAGGTCTAAGAAGATGTTTTTAAATTGGTAATGCAAGTTAGGGAAACAGGTATAGAACTTTAAACTCATTGAGATAGATAATAGAATATTAATATCAGTCACTAAATACGTATGGACTGGACATTGGCAATGTATATTATACCTTATAATTTTCACAATTGTAACCCAATTATTCTTATTGTTTTGTATTGTATTTATTGTTATAAGAAAAAAAATCTTTTATTGGACTAAAATGAGGAGCTGTGGGGGGGGAAGATACACCTTAAATTAAAAAAAAAAGCAGATAGGAGGATGAGGGGGAATAGGGTAGGAGGGTGGGACTGGGAGGGGAGAAGGAAGGGGACTATGATTGAGATATAACTTGAAGACATAAATAAATGTAAAAAAAAAAAAAGAGTGGAGGAGAAAGCTGACTCCACAAGTGGTCTTCTGACTGCTACACATCCTGCATAGAGCATGCACACACATACCTTACACTTCGTAAAAATAAGTAGGGTAAGATTATGCTAATTAAAATGCCACAAAAAATGGTTTTCTGTGTATGGAAAGAGGGCTCACAGGGATTTTTCTGTGTTGTAAAGATGGCAGAAAGCAAGTCATCATCAGCTTAATTATATACAATGTGAAATTATGCCCATGGGGACCAGGGGCTACAGTGGGCTCCATCTTTCTCCTGGAAGGAGATAGACTGAGGAAGCTAGCTCACACAGTCATCAGAACGAGAAGGCTGAGGTGGGTTATAAGTGTCGGTTGGTTGGCTCTGAGACAGACTCTTACAGCTCCAGGCTGACCTGGAATTCACTATGTAGTCAAGGATGGCTTTGAACTTTTGCTCTTCCCACCTCTTACCGCTGGGATGCCTGCATTGCATATTTAGTGAATTTGGTCCAACACAGTGATATGTATCCACCTTTACATTAGTATTGTCCTCGTCTGTGGATAAAAATGCTGGAATTTTTTTGTCTCATCCCCTTCCTCTTGACAGTGTGAGGATGGACCCTGCCATCCTTTGCCTCAGTAACTCTATGTCTAGATATCTGTTAGATGGATTGTCCCTTTTGCTGCATTTCATCTTTGTATTGATTTGTTAAGACAGTTAATCATGGACCCTTGACTCTAGAGTGCCATGAACCGTTCGCCCCCTTATGTAACTTTGTGTGTCTGTACCTGGTGTGGTCCTTAGTATTTTATGCCTGATTTACCCAAACTTTCTTGGCAACTTACTGACATGTAGAAGTTCACCTTGTACAAAAATCATTCCCTAGCCCTGTGACACAGCAATGTAATACTACTCCACACATGAGAAATCTAATAGGCTTCAGAATTAACTTTATTTAATAATTAAATTATTTTTATGTGTGTTTTGCCTGCATGTATGTATGTACATCACATATATGCAATGCCCTTGATGGTGAAGAGGTGACATTGGATCCCCAGGAGCTGGATTTACAGACAGTTGTAAGATACCATGTGCATGCTTGGAATTGAACTGAGACCTCTGGAAGAGCAGCCAGTACTCTTAACCACTGAGCAATATCTTCAGCCTCCTAGAATTAGCTTTGTAATCAATAGCAAAGCCATGGCACTATTTGTAAGAAGGCCTTACACTGACATTCCCAGGGGGTTCTCATAATTGTCATTTTGAAGGATTGAACAAGATGTTCTAGTCTTCCTTTTATTATACAACCCATCCACACACTGTACCCACACAGATGAGTTTGTCTTCATCACAAAAGTATTGAGGCTGTTGAAAGCAACTTCCCAATTCTGCATAAGTACCAGAGGGTATGTTTGCACGCTTCTGAAACATTTGTCCTAACTCTGTAGTCCACAGGAAATGGGGCCAACTTAAAGGCCTTGACTGATGGACTCACTTGTAAACTCTGACAGGTATGTGCTGCCACACTTAACTGTTTACGTTCTCCAGCAAGTAACCAGTCTTATAAGTTCATGAGGCTTCTGGCCCGGAAGCTTTTAATATCTACCCCTTGGGGATCCACTTACTGACATTACCAAACCTCACCTCATCTGCTGCTGACCATACACTGAATACACCAGGCCTTCTTCAAAAGTCATGAGATTTGTTCTTTTTTTCCCGAAGGTCCTTTGCTTATAGCTCAAGTGAACAGTTACACGAATACATGTAATGTTTTTATCATCTTTCCACTACTTTTGAGTTTAAAATATTTTCTTCCTTCAATTCCATCATAGTTCTATTCCTCCTATTACGTTATCTGAAACTCGCTGTTTTTGGCCTGGAAATGATTGCCTAATAATAGCGGGATGGCTATAAAATCCCTCAAAACTAGACACAGACAGAACAAACAGGTGCTTTCCGAGACGAACTTACTGTGCGCCCGTCTGCACTAGCTCTTGGTAGCAAAGTGGACTGTGTTTTTTTCTTTCTAAAGCTGCAATGATTCCTGTAAAATTTAAGTTAAATTTACTTTAATTGATACACAAACACAGAATACCTGTGCCTTCTGTCAAAGCTGATGCTGGTGTGTTCTGAAAATATTCAGTTGACAAATTGTTTTTGCGGAATTTGTTTGAGATTATGAAAGCAGTAATAGTTACTGGGGTGGTTTCAATGAGAATGTCCCCTATAGACATAGATGTTTGAACTTGGTCTCTAGCTGATGGTGCTGTTTGGATAGGTCTAGGAAGTGTGGTTTTGGGGAGAAGGTATGTTACTGGGAACCAGCAAGATTCAAAGTGTCTTCCCATTCCTGGTGTCTCTGTCTCTCTCTTTCTCCTACTTGCAGTTTGACATGTGAGCTCTCAGCTTGCTAATCCAGCCACCATGCCTGCTGCATCTTCACCATAATGGATTCTTTTTCCTCTGTAAGCATAAACCCAAGAAGACCTCTCTCTATATATGTCTCCACAGCTATGATGTTTTAATGACAGGAATAGAGTTACTGATTCCTTGTGGTAACTGCCCGGGTCTAGGTACTGTTCTCAATGCTGGTCATATGGTGGTGATTCATTGTTATGAAACATGTGTGTTTTCTTAAACATTTATTTATGTGTGTGTGTGTGTGTGTGTGTGTGTGCCACATAATGTGCCAGTGTGTACATGTGGAAGTTAGAGGACAACTTGAGGAAATCAGTTTTACTCTCTCATCATGAAGGTCCCAGTTGGTCCTGGGGATTGAACTCAGATAGCAGGCTTGGCAGCAAGTGACTAAATCCATGTTGTTGGCCTCAAGGTGACACTGTTGCTTCTATGTCTATTTGTGAAATGTGGGATTAAGTCACTTGGAAAGTGACAGTTGAGCTGAGATTTTGAACACTGTGTTGGTCCCAGAGCAGGTTCTTGACCACTCAGTATGTGCTGAGATCCTGTCGTAGATAGTATCTGAACACATAGAAATTGCAAAGGAAGAAAGTAGTGTTGATTCATCACTCCTTTCTTTGATGAGCTGTCATTTGTAGTCAGATGCATATATTTCTACATGTTTTTCTCAGAACAAGCTTGGTTTTGGTTTTACTCAGAAAATATTGGGAATATCTTTGCATGTGCATAGACATATTTTCTGTGTCATTTTTACAGACTGCATTGCATTTGAGTATTTTTAGTCATAACTTACTGAAACAATTTGTTTCTCATTAAGAGCAGTGACATGGTGCATCATCCTGTGGAGAAATCTCTGTTCACACACTCACTATCTCTTTAGGGAAAGCTCCAGAAGTGGAATTACTGGATTGAAGAAGAGAATGGATATTTTTAAGGCTTCTTCTTGCCACATTCCTGTCTAGAAATGCTATATCAGTTTATACTCCCACCACCAGCATATGATATGTCTGTTCTCCCATAACCCAAGAATCGTGAGTCCCTGGTAGTCTTTTCTCCATAAATATGCTCTCCACTTTGGATTCGTGCTTTTGTATGTTCTACTCTGACAATCTCACCATTCTACTATATTCATCTTGGTTCCTTTTCTTCTCTATACCTCAGCTTTCTCTGTGTAAAAAGGAGGAAAGCCATAGTTGCTCATCAGGGGTTTTATGGAAATAAGGTCCCTGCACATATGAGACATGGCAAAGTGGTGGACATAGAGGCTGAACTACCATGTCACTCTGTCAGTTGTTGCTTTCTGCCATTGTTTTAGGTGTGAGATAACCCAGCAGGTTTGGTTGTTTGGAAATGTGACATAATTGTGCATGCTGTAGTCAGTCCCTTGCCCATTAGTCCACTTTTCCAGTTAGGTATTCTATTTCTTTTAAAACTTACTGACATGGGGCTGGAGAGATGGCTCAGAGGTTAAGAGCACTGGCTGCTCTTCCAGAGGTCATGAGTTCAATTCCCAGCAACCACATGGTGGCTCACAACCATCCATAATGAAATCTGGTGCCCTCTTCTGGCCTGCAGATATACCTGCAGACAGAACACTGTATACATAATAAATAAATCTTTAAAAAAAAAAAAAAAACTTACTGACATGTGGGGCCGAAAGAGATTGCTCAGCAGTTACTGGCTCAGCAGTTACTGGCACTTGCTGCTCTTGCAGAGGACTGTACTTCGGTTTCCAGCATCCACCCTGTGTGGCTCATAACAATCTGTAGCTCTAGTTCCTGTGGACTGATTAATGCCTTTCTGGCCTCTGAGAGCACCAGGCACACAGGTGATGCTCATACATACGTACGTACATACATACATACAGGCACTCACACATACACATAAAAACAAAAGTAAATTAAAAAATTTATACAATGATAGGGAACTATTTTTTTTTCAGCTGAAGTATAAAGTTGAAATAATTAAAAAAAAAAAAACTTCTGTTGTTTAATCTGAGATGGTAAATTGGAACCTGGGATGGGTGATTTTGGTTGTAGACTTGTCTCACCTGAGAAGAGGAACTTGATAGAGTTGCCTCTATCAGGTTGCCTTATGTCTTTTGGGATATTTTCATGATTGAAAATTGATGCAGGAGAGTCAAGCCCACTGTGGGTGGTGCCATACCTAGGCAGGTGGGCCTGGTACGGTCCCTCTGGGTTGCTCAGCTATCTTTCTCATATATCCCAGAATGCAGGTCAGCTGCCAGAGCAGGAAGAGGTCTTAGCTGCTGAACCATATCTCCAAGTTCCATCTTTTCTCATTCTCTAGTACATGTAGTTTGGAAAAGGTCATTGATCTTCAAAGAAGTCAATGATGACATTAATGACAGCATTAAGGCCTGTGCTACCCCACTGGAGACATCTCTTCAGGCCAGCACCCTGATGATCTAACAAGGAGGAAGAGTTCCACTGCACATGCTATTCAGTACATATTTCTTATTCCAATAAAGAATTTCTCAGAATTTTCTAGAAGATATTAATATATGCTCCTAAGCAAAAATGGCTGCTATGTTTAAAAATGTTTGCGAGGTGCTACACACTACGTTATCTTCTTGGAGAGCCACAATGCCTCTTTCATATTATGTTTGTGAAGTGCTACACACTATATCTTCTTGGAGAGCCACAATGCCTCTTTCATATTACGTTTGTGAAGTGCTACACACTATATCTTCTTGGAGAGCCACAGTGCCTCTTATATATTATGCTTTTAAATGCCGAGACAAATTTACATCTTGTTTAACTCCTTTCCCAATGTATTTGTGTGTATTCCTTGCACACCTATGAATATCTTGTGGAAGTCTGTTCTTCACAGATACCAATTTGGGAAATACTGTACTCCCTGTGAGGGTAAAAAGAGAGAGCCTGTCAAATGCCTAGCTGAAATTCAGACACATATGTCCTCAGCATTTTTCTTGTCTCCCGCTCTAGTAATTTTATCAAGAGAGAAAATGAGTTAGGTCTGGCTTGAATTGTTATCACAAATCCATGCTGGCTCCAAACAGATCCAGTTTGATTTCTTTTTCAATTCTTTCCTTGCCCAGAATCCACACAGACTCTGAGTTTAATTAATGAAACTCATCCTAGCCCATGCCTCATCTTTAAGGTGTGTTAAGTCAATATTAGCTCATCTCTAATACTTCTAATACTGTCTCTTTTCCACAAGCTTCCTCGGTAAAAAGTTCAATGAGGTCCACTCACTTCCTTTTGTTCATTCTTTTGTGGATGTCAAAATGGGATGCTCCTGATCAAAGCTGAGGCTGCCATTTTTGAGCAGGATTCACACAATCTTGGTTTCTTGGCCCACGTCTGAGTCTCATCCTTGCACATCTGGCATACCGCTATCGTCCCATAGGAAAGCGGCATGTGAGGAGCAAGCATCCCAGAATTTCTGTCATGTCTGTACTTTCAGTGGCTCTGGATCACATATCTCTTCTTTTTAATATCCTTCATTTGCTGTGATCACACACAGAAGCTCTTTTTGTCTATTATTAATGTGTTTGATAGGTCATATTTTTGGATTTTAGCCTGCCTGACATTCTGCCTTCAACTTCATGATTCCTTCTCTTCCTTAGGGGGATTAGTTGACAACTATGTGTCAGAATTCCATCAGCCTTTTTACTCTCTTGAGCCATCTCTTGTCACAGTTACTAAGAAATCTTGTTCAATTAATTTTTTTATTATAATGTTTATTTATTACATCAAGTTACATCTCCATCATAGTGCCCTCTTTCCAACCCTCCCGGTTCTACCCTCCTGCCCTCTTCTCCCTCTCCCACCCATCCCACTCCTCCAATGTGGAGTGTCCCTACATATCAGGCCCTCTTAGTTCAACAGTCATATGAGAGCTAAGAGCTTCCTCTTGCACTGGGGCCTAAGTGGTAGCACCCCTAGGGCAAATTGTCCCCTTGACAATTTTGTAGACAAAGTCTACAAAGGTAACAAAGTCTATGTTCCTGATCCTTTTGGTGTGTTGGTTGTAGGATAGTTATTCTGTACTATATGGCTAAAATCCATAAGTGAGTAGATGTCATGTGCATCTTTCTGGGTCTGGGTTAGCTCATGCAGGATGAGCTTCTCTAGTTCCGTCCATTTGGATGCAAATTGCATGATTTCCTTGTTTCTGATAGCTGAGTAGTATTGAAATCACTTTTTAAGAAGAATTTGATCTTTCTGTCAGTGGTTGTGGCACCTCTTAAGATGAAACAGTTAATTTTCTCCCCCTCTGTCTTTCTTCCTTTCTTCTTTTTGTGTTGGGGTTGGAACTCCATGCCTATAGCACTCTGGCCAAGTGCTCTACCCCTTAAGTACATCAATGGCCTGAAAGCATCAATTCCTTCTAAAGGTCTTCCCTCTCTGTTGGCTTTACTCCTCTCTGTAATACATATGAGTTAATAGATGTTAATATATGTGTCCAGAGGTCTACACCGGATGTCTTCCTTAATTCTCCTCTACCTTATTTTTTGAGACAACATCTCTTGCCAAGCATGGAGCTTGCCAGTTAGGCTAACCTGACCGAGCAGCAGGCCTAAGATCCACCTGTGTTCCTTAGCTTCCCCAGCACTGACATTACAGGCAGTTTTTTTTTTTCCACATGGGTCCGGGAATTGAACTCTGGTCCTCACACTTGCACGGCAAGCACCTTACTCACTGAGCCATCTCCTTAGCCCTTGGCTTCACTTCTTAAACCCCACTTGACTCCAGTTTCTCTGTCTCCACTATCACTTCTTCCTTCAGAGAGATGAAATAATTAAATATGTCAAGTTATCAATCTTATCAACAAAAATGGGTGAATTGCCCAGGAAGAATTTGTTCTTGGCAGGCAACTTATATTTTACCTTGCTCTACAGTGCTAGAACGGTGAATACTATGAGGGTAACAATCAAAGCAGGCACATAAATAAATAAAATCAATTAAAGCAGGTTTGTTGCAGTAACTAGCTTGGTTTACAATAGGGCATTTGGAAGCTCAGCGGCCTCCGATGCTTTAGGGTGATATCCATTATTTCCAGCTGTAGCTCTTGAGGTATTCTGTAAATATAGTACAAGGAATGAGTTTTACTAATTGATTTTTTTTGTTATAAATTATGCATTTCTGGAAAACACAATGCATTTGATTCTTGAAATTCATTAGTTCTTTCAGTTTTCCTTGTTAATCATCCATTGAGTGGTGGTAGCTCATGGTTTAGCCAATGAGAAACATGCGTCATGGGATGCTGCCAAGAACAGGTGGAAGGGCTGAGCTGAGAGATCCTGGGACACAGGATGCTCTCTCCTTGAGGTGTGATGTTGGCAGGGGCAGGGAGACTGCTGAGAAAGTGCTATGGCTGAACAAACTTCTCAATTTATATGAATAAGAAATATCAATGTCATTCAAAATTTTGCCACTGAGATAATATAGTTTTTACTTTTTTCCCCATCAGTTTCTTATTTTGAAATATTGTTGTTGGCATTGTTGTTAAAATTAGTTGTTTCCCCCTTTTGTCTATCTAGCCACCTAGTTCTAAGAAGTATGAACGAACTGACAATGGTTCACCTGTTGATATATATCTCATTGGAAATGATTATGTTTTTATTGTTCTTTTAAATTTGCAAGTATGGTACATGTTCACATGTGTGTGTGTGTGTGTACCATGGCCATGCACATGTATGTGTGTGAAGGGTAGAGTTTGATTCCAGGTTCTTCCCTATTCTTCTCGACTCTATTTAAAAAATTAATTTTATTTTGAAATTTTTATTTTATTTTTACGTGTGTGTGTGTGTGTGTGTGTGTGTGTGTGTGTGTGTGTGTGTGTG
>CAJQZJ010031946.1:3738085-3761910 GCA_907164525.1 Lophiomys imhausi
TGTGTGTGTGTGTGTGTGTGTGTGTGTGTGTGTGTGTGTGTGTGTGTCTGTTTATGCTCACCTGTGTACAGTGCCCTTTGAGGCCATGAGAGGGTGTTTTTTTCCCTGGGGTCGGAGTTGCAGGCAGTTACAGTTGCCATTCTCTTAATTGCTTGTTGGGGACTGAACTCTATTCCAAAGAGCAGCATTGCTTTCTAAGGGCCCAGAAACAATTAAGTTTGGCATTTTGTGGAGCTTTTTAGCCCTGTCATGATTCAGTTGATCACATAGTCATTTGGACTCATGAGTTCTGAAGAACAACCCCTGGATTCTGCAAGACCCTAAACTCAAAAGATTACATTTTCATTAGTATTCAAAGTTTCATTGTATTCACAGTAATTCTTTAATCTGTGATTGAAGAAAACAACAGCAGTTCTTGATATTGTGAAAGGAATGTGGGAAACAGATTAGGCACCAGGAGCCTTCATGCTGCAGATAGCCTCCACTCCTCCCTAGTGCCTCTGACTTCTGCCTCAGATCTGGCCTGTCCCCACAGACCCATTTGTCAGAGGCTTGCTTCTCCAGTTACTACTATTGGAATCTGGTAGAATCTTCAAGAGGTGGGACCTAGTGGAAGTTCTTTTGGTCAATGGCTACCTACCCTCAAAGGGGATGGTGAGGCTCCATCTTTCACTTCCTACCCTCTCCCCTCTCTACAATGTGGACCCTGAACTTGAACCTAAAGAAGCAGGAACAAAAATTCCTAGTCTGGAACCACCAAAGTTGTGAGATACAACCAGCCTTCTTTCTGAGTGACAGGCAACTAAATGGCACACTGACTAGTGTTCCCTCATGTAAGTCTGTCACAATTCCTCCTCATTATGGGAGAACCAGAGAGAAGAGAATTCTGCACAGCATATGCAGTGAAGAGAAATGGGAGGGGACAGAGAGCTCAGGGAAGGCAGTCACCTGTGAGATGTTGAGTAGGTGGCTTTGTTCTTTCCTCTTCTAGGACAGTCTCAGTGTGACTGAGAGCCTTCCAGTAATGAAAAAGAGAGGCTAAACAATCATATATATATATATGTATAAGCATATACACATGTATTTATATGTATCTAAATGCATTTTAATCAATTTTTAAGACAGTGTATTTTTATCATATTCTTTTCTTTTCCCCAACTTCTCCCAGATCCTTCCCATCTCCCTAGCTACCCAGTTTCATGTTCTTGCTCTCTCTGTATTTATGTACATAAGGCAGGAAAAATTCATTTGAAAAACCAAAACAATTCTACCCTAGATTTTATTATTTAATCAGATTTTAAAATTGGCTATTTTATTGGTGTGTAATTATCCAACTTGAAGTTAATAATGAAATTTCTAGAAGTAATTGAGCTAGGAATAATTTATCAATACCTACCAATTATAAAGAAACCATTATATGTGAGGCATGTCATAAACATTTTTCTAGTCTTTGTGTCACAGAGGGCATGAGACATTTTATGTACATACTTTGACATCAGAAACTTACAGCTGTGGATCATTTGGATCAGAGCTTTAGTTCCCAGTGATGAAATAGAAAAGAAAAGAAAAGAATGCCCTAAATTTCAGAGGCTTCAGTAACTTTCCTAATGTCACATAGTTAGAAAGTTTCAAGTTTAAATTTATTCTCTGTCTGTTTCCTTCAAAGCCTATCTCCTTTCCCTTCAATGTCGTGTCTCTTTGTAGCAGAGAGCTCCGCCACTCTGCCTGTCTTTAGGCTTTTGGCTTAACCTAGGTGTGATGTCACCCATGCATTATTTTAATTCCCCCAGGGAAGGTTTTGACTTCGTTGAATTTTCAAGTGCCTAGAACTAGAGGTACCCAGTATTTTAAGAAGAAAAAAAAATGCCACTGTGCTTAGGAAGTTTGATCATTGCAGTAAAATGCTTTTGGGCATACTTTGGAAAGCAACTGCAAAGCAATTAACTTTGACTGGAAAAGAGGAAGACAAGCAGGTGGTAAAAATAGACTTGGAAAAAAAAAGACTCATAAAAGAACGTCATAATATCAAGGGATTCCTGAGGCAGCTCTGGGGTGTTTGGGAAAGATAGATGGGTCCATTTTTCAATCATACCCTGACTTTTCTTCTCTTTGTGTGAGCTTCTGGGGGTATATATATATTTTTTCATCTTGGGCCACCTGGGGTTTACACAGGCATTCAAACAGGTTTGAGCACTTGTACTAAACATTTAATAAATGCTTCTGAGATAATCAGTTCAAAACCCAGTTGTACTAAGAGTAGAAAGATGTCAAATTTTTCTTCTGTATTTGAGTGTTCATGTGTATGTTCATGTGTGCACATGTATGTGGAAGTCAGAAGACAACTTTCGGAGTCATTCTTCATTCATTATCCATCTCCTTTTTTCTGATGGGGTTCTCTCATTGGAATGGAGCTTATGAAGTAATCCAGGCTGTCTGACCAGTGAACCACAGAGTCAAATTGCCTCTGCTTTCCCAGTATTGGGATTACAAAAGCACACCTCACTGTCTAGCTTTTGTGAAACCTGGGGATAAAATTCAGGATGTCATGCTTATAAGGCAAGCACTTTACTGTCTGGACAGTCCTGGAATATAGAAATTTAAGACTTTTGGTATAAATCAAAGCAAAGTTTGGCTGCTAGACTCAGTGGCCATGTCATTTATGAGCCCAATGTTCCTCTGTCCAGTTCATCTAGAGTGACTGACAATGTCAAAGTTAGCATTTGTAGTTTACGGATACCATATCAAACCCAATCTCCAATCACATCTTATCTGTGCCTCTGGAGCTGCTCTCTGGTGCTGATTTAGCATCAGAAGGTGCCTGGTGCATTCTACAAAGCTGTCCAGTAAGATGGTATAAGACTAAGGAATTCTCTTAATCACATATCAGGCAAGACTATGCAAGTAACTTCCCCAGTAGGACTCCCAATAGGAATGTCATTTGCCAACCAATTCAATCAGCAACCAGGAGCCTAGCAAATCCATGGTATTGAGTCGAGGTGAGGGGAGACAGCTGCATCTGTTTAGAAGATGCTTGTGAAACAGATGTGCAGTTCCCTCCTTTCCAAACAGCACGGGGTGGAGCACAGAGCTAGGATCCACCAGAGGGAGCAGCTTGCTTGCTTTCGTGGTTGGTGGTCCTCTGCTCTGTGTGTGCATAGGAAGCCTGCCATGACACCAATGATCGAACACTGAATGTACTGCACAGCAGTGAACTTCGTTTCAGTCCACAGACTTGAAGGCTTGGCTGGGAGGTCACTACTGGTCCAAAGCACATTTTGTGAAATGGAGAAATCCCAAACAGACTGTTTTAGAGGAGTACAATTTCTCCATTATGCAATCTTTCCTCTATCACACAGACCATGGGACTATTTCAGGGCGACCTCCTTGTACCTAGAGGCTTGAGTCACAGGGCACTGGTTTTCAAACTCCGATGGATATTAGAATGATCAGGGGAACCTGGTAAAAATGTACAGCTCTTGCTACTTCTCTGGTCATTCCTGGGTTACCAGGCAATTGCAGTATCCAGTCAAGATAGAGAACCAACGTCCCAGGCAAGACACTCATCTTTCTGCATCCTCGGTAATGAAGCATGCCCTTTCTGTTTACATAGTGAGACACACCTTTGTTGAACTTCCTTGATCTGACCTCGTCCTGACTGCCTGGCATCCACCATTGCTGATTTACCAATGTGCCTTCAACAGTCTGCCTCTTTCCTATCTCCTTCTCTCATCTATCTGCTGGACCACAAAGGATCCTGTACTTCCAATAAAGAGAAGGAAGCACGGAAGGCAGTCGGAGATTCCACACATTTATTTATGCACTGTGTTGATCAAAAAGGAATTTCAAACTTCCCTTTGTTTCACAACTCTATCAAACGTTATGATAGTAATACGATTCATTAAAATACAGTTTTAATTCCAGACAGAAATCAGTTTATTAGTAATTGGCTCACAAAATAAGTCAGTAGATTCTTTATTAGTCTGTGTAATCTGTCACAATCAAGGGAATTAGAATCAACAGGTGGGCAAGTACCCCAAATGGAAGATAGAGTGTATTTCCAGTGACACTGACCATCACTCTGTGATTGGTGGTGGGGATCTGGACACATGTTTCCAGGTTCTTGGCTTCTTACACAAAGGATTGAGAAAAAAAAAAAGAGCTTACACAAATTTGCAAAAGCAATATGTTAATTTTCTTTGGAGAAAAGCAGCAGTATGGATTATAGAAGGACACACAGTCGAGACAGGCCTTTCTTGAGTGAGAGTACATAAGGGCCTCAGGCTGCAGCCTTGGAGCCTCTGTTTTAATGGGGTCTGAAAGAAGGCAAGTATGTGTTGTAATTTGCGCTTCTCTACTTTGATTGATAGATTAGATGATGATTTTCTTTTCCTACTGCACGTGTCCCTTCCCATAATGCATCTGACTTTCATCACATTTATGCCCAGCTATGGTAAATAGGGGATTCTCCCTAAAATGTTATTAGAGGACACACTTTTTCTTTACTGTACACATTCCCAAAGCAAGTCAGTGGGTAAAGGCACCTGCTACCCCGACAGATGAGCTGAGTAACTGGGACACACATGGAGGAAGGAGTGGACCACTATCCTCAAATTGCCCTCTGATTTCCAGAAACATGTGTGGCGTGTGTGTGTGTGTGTGTGTGTGTGTGTGTGTGTGTGTGTGTGTGTGTACCATGTATATGCCTGGTGCCCTGATGTTGGGGTAAAAGAAGTTCAGATTCCGTGGAACTGGAATCACACACAGTTATGAGCTACCATGTAGGTGCAGGAAATTGAACTTGGGTTCTTTGCAAGAACAGTAAGTAAGTGCTCTTTATTGTTGATCCATCTACCCAGCCCACAACACCCAGATGTAGTCCTGAGTCCTGGCTTAATTTAAGAATGAAATCTAGACTTTTGAGAAATAGGAAAATCATCTTGTAAGAAAGTTTCCTATTATTTATTATTAAAAAAAGAGTTTGAGGTTGACTTTCTGGAAATACCTTGGAATCCAGTGCTCTTTTCTGATGATTGGAGAGTAACTTCAAGTTATTCACTCGAAGGTAAGCTTGGTATACCTTCTTTCTTTTTCATAAAGAAAGGAGCCGATCAAGGCATGTGTTTGAAGAGATGACCACACCACCTCAGGAGAAAGAGGCCAAGGGAAGATCTGGAGTCAGGCACAGCTTTACTCTTTTGGGAGTGTGCTTGCTAACTGTTACTGTTGACTGATTGGATTAAGAAGCACCAATGGGTGACTGGGAGAGTGTTTCTAGGGAGAGCTAACTGAAGGGGAGAAACTCACCCTGCATGTGGGCAGCGCCTTCCCATGGGTGGGGCCCTAGACTGAATGGAAAGGAACAAAGGAGGTGGCTGAGCTGCAGGGCTCATCTCTGCTTTCTGATCCACAGAGATGTGAGCAAGCCTCCCCAAGCTCCTGCCACCCACTCAGTGTCATGCCTTCCTCACCACAATGACCTGTACCCTCAGGTCATGAACCCAAATAAACTCCCTTCAGTAGGTTGTTCATTGTTAGGTCTTGAATCATAGCAATGAGGAAAGTAACTAATACTGAGGGTGAACTGGGAAGACAAAAGGTTCTGAGGCTATCTTTAGTTAAGGATGGTAGTTGGCTCTAAATTACCATTTTTTTTTTTTTGCCATAAGAAGGGGAGGGAATAGAGTGGTAAACTAATAGTTTAGAATATTAATTTGCATATATTACTTTTGTAAGACTACACGCAGTCCTAGTTTGGCGGTAGTAATACAATTGACTTTGGCATGACCTATGATTCTTTGGATTATGCAGAAAAGCATGAGCTTAAACACAGCCTTGCAAGACATGGCCTTTGTGAGCAGAAAGAGGCTTCCAGAAAACAGCAAAAGGAACACAAGAGCAGAATGAGGGATGGGCTCAGGGACTGCAAAGGCCAACTCTGGAGCTCGGAAAAAACAAAAAGCACAGAGATTCATCTACTGGGATGGGGCCAGTTTCTAAGGAGAGGGTAAATAAACTGTAAGGACTTCAACAAATATACACGTAGCCCAAATATAATGGAATATTAGTACAATATAATTTGTAAGATATATATATATGTATAAGGTATATATATTTGTAAGATATATATATATATATTGCAAAATACAACAGCAGAAACCTCAAGTCCTTGGTCTTTCCTTATGTTCCAGTACAGATGTGTGCATTACTGGAACTTAGGGAAAACAACTCTCATTCTGGAGTTTCTATTGTGGTAGACCGGCAACTCTTTCTATGTTACCTTAGTAAATTTTCATAGAGCCTCCACAAGCCAGGTGCTAGTATTTTCACACATATACATTTTAGGCTTAATTCTGTCTAGGAACTGATCATCCCATGTGCTGAGTAATGTAATAAAATCAAACCAAGTCACACACCCCCAAGTCACAAAATTTAAAAATAAACTTTGCTTCCAATTACTTACTAATTAGTAATGAAACAGGCTTATTTGTTGTCTTTAGCATTGCAGATTATTGGCTTGCAGATATTTAAAGATTTATCCCTACTGTTCTCATAGGCAATTTCATGATGGCTGGAGAGGAAAAAAAATAGTAGGAAACATTTTAGGGAATATTATTGTAGAAAAATGGCTAATTAAATTGTATACCTACCTGTATTTATATTAAGATTAATGGCTTGGTGGTGTTAATCCTTTACTCGCCATTATAAATGAGCACACAGACACCTTATAGATATTTACAAGCCTTGGCCTGGATTGTGTAGTCTTAGCCCATCTAAGCTAGCTCACAATTCTATTCCTGAATAAAGCCCTGTGTAATATGCATACATCCTCTGGGCTGTTTTTCTTCATGCTATGCTGATGTTCCAGGCCACAAGGCAGGATCTTCTTCCATCTCTAACCCATGGTTTATGTCCTTCTTCCTGCTCTGGCTTCTTCTTCTTGTTCTTCTGGAGTCTTCTTCTACCCATGAACCTCTCTGCTTCAGAAGCCCACGTACCTTAGTCCTGCCTACATCTGTCTTTGCCTAATCTCATGTCTCAGCATTTATTTAACCAATCAGAGACAATGGTTAACAAGCAAAGTAACACAGCATTACTTTTTTTTTAATTTTTAATGCTTATTTATTACTTCAGGTTACATCTCCATCATATTACCCTCTTTCCACCTCTCCCATTCCCACCCTCCCACCCTCTACCCCCTATCTCTTCCAATCCACTCCTCCAGAATGGAGTGTCCCTACATATCAGTCCCCTGCCCCAGTTCATCAGTCATATGAGGGCCAACAGCCTCCTCAGACACTGGGGGCCTACAAGGCAGCACCACTAGGGCAAAGTGTCTCATTGACAGGTAACGAAGTCTATATTCCTGTTCTCTTTGGTGCACTGGTTGTAGTATAGTTATCCTATACTATATGGCTAAAATCTGATTATAAGTGAATAGATGCCATGTGCATCCTTCTGAGTCTGGGTTAGCTCACTCAGGATGAGCTTCTCTAGTTCCATCCATTTGGCTGCAAACTGCATGATTTTGTTGTTTCTAATGGCTGAGTAGTATTCCATTGTGTAGATGTACCACAGTTTTTTAATCCATTCCTTGGTTGTGGGACATCTGGGTTGTTTCCAGTTTCTAGCTGGAAATAAGGCTGCTATGAACATAGATGAGGAAATGTTTAATGTTTACTTATTACTTCAATTTACATCTCCATCACAGGCCCCTCCCACCACCTCTCCAAGGCCCACCTCTGATCCTTTCCCCTTTAGCTCACCCTCTCTCCCTTCTCCCACTTATCCTACTGCTCCAGTGTTTGGTGCCCTACATATCATCCCTCTTAAGTTCAACAGCATTACTTGATGTACAGCAAGCAGGCTTCTGGGAGCAAGTTAATTAACATTTAGAATGCATAACATCACCCATCACTTCCCTCCTTTTGTCTAATAAAAAGGCTAACTTTTTAAACTCATATAGTAAAAATAGAACAAGTATGAAACAATAAGGAAACCATATGTAAAAATTACATACATAATGTTTAGCCTATTTGTATCATACAATCTTGAAGAAGAAAAAAATCATCTATCTCAGTGTGTCTAAAGTTCTGAACCTAAATATTTTCTATCGTATCCTATATTTGTAAACCGAAAGATTTTATTTAGATTTTAAAATATCCTTTAAAATCCTAAACAACTTAAGTTCAATTGAAAATTTATATCTATTATGTCTTCAACCCCATCAAAGACATAAGGGATAGAGTTTTTATTTGAGTGAGTAGGAAGCATAGGAGAACAGCTTCTGAAAAGAAAAATGACAGTTTGATGCCTAGACAGTCCCTAATATCTTTCAATACTGCTGGAACATCATCTTCAGCCTTCTGGCCAAGCATATCTCACAGACTAAATTGTGCAGCAGGAAATAAGAAGCATTTCCTACTCTGTCTCTGCAGAATCAGGCCATCTACTTACCTGCATTTAAGCTCTTCTCCATATTTGGACTATATATAGTCTGTTGAGAGAGCAAGGGTGTTTTTGCCCAGTAGGAATTATCTCCTGATAGAGATTTTTTATGCTTATTGACTCCTTCCAAGTCAAATGGTAGCTGTCTCATGTCGAAGAATTCTAAAAATAATAAAAAAAATCTTTAAATGTCATTTTCTGTATACCTGTGAGGGTTTTAAGACATCTATTGATTTATTTATAAGTTTATCTATCTATCTATCTATCTATCTATCTATCTATCTATCTATCTAATGTTTGAACAGACAAACTGTATATTATTAACCATTTACTATCTGTTTAACCAAGGAACCATATTTTTGTGATAAATTAAGACTAGTATTTGACATGACTAGGAGCTTGACTGGCCAGGAATAAACCTGTATTACCTAGACTCCTAAATAGATTGCAATAGCAACCCATAAAAGGATTGGAAGTAAACCTGTACTTTTAAATGAGTTGTATAGACGCAATACCTTATATAAGGGTTAAAGTATACATATGTATCAAAATATAAAATTCTATTCCAATGAATCAAAAATTAACTTTATTTTTGTATCAATATTAAAAAGTCTATACCAATGTATTAAAAGATAACCTTATTTTGAGAATAACAATAGGTCTGAGTTGGAGAGAAGATTTAATAATCTACTCTTATATTTTATCATTTCTATATTATATACCCATATTCCCCCTCTTTTTTCTTTTCAAGTCTTCTCCCCCTATTTTTAAGGGAGAAAGAAGGACAGAGAAAAGTAAAGAAAGAAATCCCTAAGACTAACCTCTTATACCTTGCTAACAAGACCATTAATGACTTGTAACCAATTCTTCTAAATGACATCTATAATCCATCAAATGGACAAGAAATCACCCACCCCACCTTTTGGGAATGGGGTGTTGCTATCTTAAAATTTCTTCCTGCTTATTTGGGATTCAGAAAACCTGTTTGGGGGCCGAAATAAAATGGAAAAATAGTTAAGCAAGTTAACAGTAACATTCGTTGTCCAGTCTCTATGTGCTCAGCAATTTGTATGTCCTGAGCAGTTTGTAGTCTGAAGGTGAACTTTGGGTGGGAAAGTTCAGGGCTTTATTGAAGTCCTGGCTGGAACAGTCTGTGAGGCTGGACCATCTTAGCTAGCCATTTTGAGGAAACAGCAATTGAGGTAGTCTTTGAGGCTGGATCATCTGGGCTATTTGTCTTGTCTTCTTTGGTGTCTGGTCCCTTTGTTTTGAAAATATATAATTTCTCACAAGTAACATATAGTTCTGTAATTACAAAAATGCCTGGGACAGATCAATTAAGGAAGATTTTCTGTTCTTTGTTTGAGCAGAAAAACGACATTTGTAAGTTTCCAGTCATGCCATATGAAAGGATGACATGTAATAATAAGTCATGTGGCTCTTATGTATCCACTAAAATTTTTATTAGCTATGTATATACATATTTATGTCTTACCCAGTTTGAGCTGTTCCTGCATAGTGGAATCAGGAAATATAAGATACCTGTTTGTTTTTTGTTTGTAGCAAAAATCTGGAGGAGGCCTTTCCAGTCAAATCTGATTTCCATCAGCTTAGATGGAAGACCTTTCTCTTTTCTGTAATTATTATTACATATATATGGCTATATATAATCATTTTTAAGTTGAAAATTCAGCATAAGACTGTATGGAGTTAAGTATTCTCCTCTAAGTTGACATAAGTTTGTTAGTTGATTGAGACAGGTTTTTCTGAGTAGACTGGGATGTTTGTAGAGTAGTTGACCTCAAACTCATAAGGAACCTACCTGTCTCTGTCTTTCTTTGTCTCCCATGTTTTGGGATCAAAGACATGCATTTATATATTTTTCTTTTTTCTCCTTTCCTTGGAGATTTAATTTCTATGTGGATATATCTATCCTTATTGAGACAGGGTTTCTCTTTGTAGCTTGGGCTGTCTTGATTTGCTCTGTAGAGTTTTGTAAATTAGATTGGCCTTGAATACACAAAGAACCTGTTTTTTCCTTGTCTCCTAAGTTTTGGGAGCAAGGTATGAATTTAATTCATTGAATTACCTTTATTAAACAATAATATTAATTAAACCATTTTGTATTAGTCTGAGTTTCAATTCTCCCATGAGAGCCCCATTCTTGAGGAGATTGGTTTAGAGTAGCATGATATGCTATTTTATGTTATCTTTTCTTAACTGTTTGCAGTAGGAGGCATGTAGCTTGCATGTTCCTTCCCCAGCCTAATTCTAGGTCTTCACATTGACTAACATATATCTCTCTGTGTTTTTCAAGACAGGGGTTCTCTGTGTATCCTTGATTGTCCTGGACTCACTATGTAGATCAGGCTGGCCTTGAACTCACAGAGATCCACCTGCCTCTGCATCCCACATGCTGGGATTAAAGGCATACACCACCATGCCCAGCAACTAGCATATCTCTTTTAGGGGCAAAATGTCTCTTGATTCCAGTTCTCGTTTGGGAGCCCCACACCTAAGGAGATTGATTGTTTTCACCCCTTTCTCTTTATATAAATTTAAGACTGATGTATATTTATCCCTTAGATCAGTAAGGACATTATTATTTATTATTAAGCAAAAACTTGCAAGTACCTTCAAGGAAAAAAAATGTGTCATTTTGAATTCTAGACTGCCCTTAGCAAGTGGCTTTATCTTGTCAGCAGGGGTCCTGTCCTAACTTCATTGTTTATAGGCTGGTCTTGAAATCAGAGATCTGCCTGTTTCTGCCTCCAGTGTGATGGGATTAAGGGAGTGTGCCATTACTACCCTGCTCAAATATTTCACTTAAATCCCAGATAATAGTAACTCTGTAACCCAGAGAGCAACTATGAACTGCAGTGACAATTCCAAATCTGCTCAAAATGCTAAAAAATCTCTCATGTTTTAGCAATGTCAAAACAGAAAAATATCCTTTTTACCTCTTGATATAGGGAAAATCAAAGACATCTAAACAAAAAAATCAAGCAAAGAAACAAGAAAATTCCAAAAGCATTGGTCTAATCATGCCATACCATGCTTCCATTAAAGGTCTGCTTATTATTCCCTGTAATCTAGTTGCAGGTGCATTAAAAGGTAGGCATGTTCCAGATAGCCCTGACAGGCACCTAGTAGCAGGGAGATCTGAGCTCCAGCTGCCATCAATTTTGTCTTATCTATTGAGAAGGGCCTCACTCTTTTCTCCATTGTCATTTTTGGTAATTTAGAATTCCATCTATAATCTCTCCCCTTTAAGCCTATCCTACTCTGATCTTTCTCAAAAAGGATACACAGAGCCATAATTGTCGGTGTAAAAATCATTTCCGTGCTAAGAGACAAACTCAATTGGAATCCAAAGGTATTGAGACATTGTGAATTTCCCCACTTTTAATCTACATGGTTAATTCTGTTCCCTAGCTCTGTCTAGAAGGCTGCTGGTTTTTTAGTTCACAGAGAGAGCCAAGGCCTTAGCTCTCTGCCTTTGCTGCAAGGCAACAGCTTTTGTTAAGGGAGCCGCACCTTTGAAATGCATTTGGGTTTGGTTCCCTGCTCTTTGGCTAGGAAACTGCCTTTTACCCAGGCCTTCTCAGACTGTAAGCATGGATTCTAATTGCTCCATGTTAGGAGCCATTTGTATAAACATGGCTAATGAAATTATTTACCTGTATTTATATTAAAATTAATGGCTTGGTGGTGTTAATCCTTAACCCGTCATTATAAATGAGCACACAGACACCTGATAGATTTTAACAAGCCTTGGCCTGAATTGAGCAATCTTGGCCCATCTAAGCTAGCTCTTAATTCTATTCTCCCAAATATGACCCCATATATACACATATGTCCTTTTGAACTGTTATTCTCCATGCTATGCCAATGTTCCAGGCCACATGGAATGAGGTTCTTCCATTTACCCCATTGTGTCTCCCTCCTTCCTACTCTGGCTTCTTCTCTCTTCTTCTTCTGGAGGTTTCTTCTACTCTTCCCAAGATCCTCTCTGCTTCAGAAGCCTATGTACCTTATCCCACCTACCTCTGTCTTTGCCTAATCTTGGGCCTCAGCATTTATTTAACCAATCAGAGACAACAATTAACAAGAAAGGTAACAAAGTTTCACTTTGTGTACAGAAAGTAGGCTTCTGGGAGCAGGTTAATTAACATTTAGAATGCGAACATCACCCCATCATATCATCTTGCTTGTGTTCAGCTGTGTGGAAAAAAAAATCACAAGTAGATATATGTCCATTAATTTGTTTTCTTAACCATGTTGGCCCTGGGTGGGGAATGTTTACATAATTCCATCTTCTATACTCTTTAATGTCTGGAGGTACCATGTTGATATGATAAAATTATCCCAAATTTTAAGTCAGTTGTGATCAGACTTTCAGATGCATAAAATAAGGTAGGATGCTTGTTAAAGAAGTTTATTAGGGACTGAGAAGGAGCCTCAGTGGTTTAGAGGACTTGCTGCTTAGTCATGAGGAATGGATTTGAGAGGCTAGCATCCATGTTGAGTGGCTTGCAAACCCTGTAACTCCAGCTCCAGGAGATCCAATGCCCTCTTCTGGCCTCTTTAGGCACTCATACACCTGTACACACACACACACACACACACACACACACACACACACACACACCAAATAAAGTGAAATAAGTCTTGAAGGGAGTATTTATAGGTTTGAACTATGAATTTGTGATTCATCAGTTGTTTCTGCTGCATACAATTCAAAGTCCATACTCAGAAACTCACTGGTGAGAAGGGACTGTGAGGTAATAACTGAGGTATCTCAGAGTTCAGGTCCTGCAACTGAGAGCTATCTGCCAGTAAAGTGTTCTCCTCGCCTACTTCTACCCTTCCCTAAGTCCACTAGTCTTCCATCTTCAACTCAAGTTCCCAATGGACCCTTCCCCATCATCCTCTCATCTGTTTGTGAGGTGGAGAAGCAAGGCCTTGCTGATTGGTTCCCAGCTTGACCTCTCATAAAAGCTGGAAGCTCTGTTCACAGGTCTCACCTTGTGATCCCAGAAATCTCAAATCACATTAGAATGAGCAAACTCAGTCTGATCTAGTCAACATGTCTCCTCATACTTAAGTCCTTATGACTTAAGTGATGAGTTCCGGTCTATGCACAGAGATGTATGCTGGGGACCACAAAACTCTCAGTCTGACACAGCTGTTGGTAAACTACAGTTTGTACACAAAGGGTCATTCATACTCTTTAAATATTTATTTATTTTTATGTTCATATTTATGTCATGTGTATGACTGTTTTGCCTGCATGTATGTGTGTGCATCATGTGTATGCTTTGCCCTCAGAAGCCAGAATCCCCTGGAACTGGAATTACAGAGCATTGTTAGCAGTCATGTAGATGCTAAGAATCTTCTGGAAGATCAGCCAGTGCCCTCAGCCTCTGAGCAATCTCTCTAGCCTCTCATTCACACTCTTAGACTACTTTGTCATATGTAAAGTGGGATTGAGCTCTCCTTTACTTATTTCTTCTATAACTTACTAATTTAATAAATATTCATTGTGAACCTGCCATGTGCCAGGTGCTGGCTGTGATAAAGCATGAGTCCCAGTCATCTTTAAAGCCTAGAAGAGATCTCTTGGAATAGCGTTATAGATGTTTGTGGGCTACCATCTCTCTAGCCCCTTTCTTAGTTTGTTTGACTCAGGGTCTCTTGTTTCTGCTGTGCACCCCAGGATAGGTGGCCTATGAGCTTCTGAAAACTCTTCTGTCACTGTTTCCCATCTTCCTGTAGTAGTCTGGGATTACAAGTGTACACTACTGTATCTAGCTTTTTCACATGGGTAACTCGGGTTGTTAGTCTTGCATAGCAAGTACTTCCATTTGCTAGGCCATCTTTCTGCCCCCTATAAAATGTTTAAATAACACAGAATTCACAGGAGATATGAGGTGCCTCTTGTCTACAGTCAAAAGGAGTAAATATATTAATTTATTCATCTAGTTTATTCATTATCCATGACTTCATACACATGGTAGAAATTCTCTCTTTGGGAATGAACAAAGGTGACATGATCTTAATCATCATTTAATTTTCATTCTACCAGAAGTAACAGACATTCAACTACCAATTAAATATCAATTGCCCAAAGAATTATTGAAAAATGTCTACAAACAATTTAAACTGATTTAAAAATAATATAATATTACATAATATATAATATAATATAATAATATTATTATATTTTAATAATAAAAAATATCTCATCCAGTTGGGGGTTGATGGTGACAAAAAATTCACTTCCTCAAGAAAGGCAAAGATTGAGCCATATTTTGAAGGGTAAGTTTTAATTCATGAGGACCCAGCAAGGGGAGAGAGTTGAGCCAGGGGAGAGGTTTGAGGGAAGTTAGCACATGTCTCTTAGGTAGGAAGAAAATGATATTCCTAAGTGACTGGAGAAAACTAACCTTAACAATAACTAGTCTGACCTGAAAAGAAGAAACAGTCAGGAGTTCAAGGTCCATCTTTGGTTGCACAGTAAATTGGAGGCCAGCTTGGGCTATGTGAGATCCTGTTTAAAAAAAAAATGAAAATACTAGACTAAACATTGGGAGATGATTGCAAGAGGCAAGGGGACAGTGGCAGAACTGCACATTTGTTCTAGGGCTCAGGACTTGGGTATGAGGGACAAGATCAGCAGTCCTTAGAAGCTGATTGCATGTGGCATATTCAGGCAATGGCTATCCTTCCTGGGGTTGTCTCTCCATGTGCATTGAGGAAACAGATTAGTGGTGGCTTCTCTGCCCCTTCTGTCTGATGTGATGCTATTGCCCTGGGAAATGGAAGCAGTAACTCCCTTGGCTTTGTTGTTGGCACGGCACAGCATCACTAGAAGGCAATGGTTAGAACATGAAGAAGTCAATTTTACAGGTCCACCACTGCCATTAACTAGTCTAAGGAGTCTCTGGATCATTTGGTATAGGTAGGATTTTATCATTTATAAAATATTGGACTGTAATGTAATTTTATGATGGTTTCTCTTGGTTCAATTATATTGAGCAAGTTAAAAATTAATTAATGATCTTTAGTACCTAGTAAATACTTAGCCATAAAAATCTAAGCACTGTCCATACAAATCCCATTTCTAATTTTGTATTAAAGCTTATGAGATATGTTTATATACCATCTTGGTTATCTTCCTCCCTTTCTTATTTAAAAATATTTTTTATTTTATGTGATGAGTGGTTTGCCTCCGTGCATGTCTGTCTGTTTACCATGTGGGTACCTGGTGTTCAGAGAAGCCAGAAGAGGACACGGGATACCCCAAAACTGGAGCTGCAGATGGTTGAGAACTGCCACGTGACTGCTAGAAACAGAACCTGGGTCCTCTGCAAGAGCAGCCAGGGCTGTTAACTGCTAAGTCATTTCTCTAGTATTCCTCTCTTATTTTTGAAACATTCCTTTTACATTTTCCAGGCTAACCTACAACTTGAAATTCTCTTGCTTTAGTCTCTATTAATTTTTCTTCATTGCTGCTACTATTGCCTTAGCCCGAGTCACTATTGTTTTTTTTCCTGGACTATAGTGATGTTGCAGTTTGGACTTGGTCCACACATAGCCCATGTACATGGTGTTTCAATAATGGCCTGCTACTGAGCCATGAAACTAATTCTATACTCTCCATGTTGTAGCTACTGGGGTCTTATAAAGATGTAAATCAGATGATTCAATTCCAGCATCTAAAACATTCCTTTTATATCTAGTAATTCTTAGAGTAAACTCTGAGCTGTGGAGCATTTCTTATAAATCCTTCTTCTATATCTAAGCTCTAGCTAACACACACACATACACACACACACACACACACACACACACACACACACACACACACACAGACACAACTCTCCCCCGCCCACTCCCCACACACAGACAAAAATTAAATGTTAAAAAATACAGTTGGGCAGGCAGAATGAGCTCTTGTATTCTGAAGCATAGCTGCCTGTTCACAATGGCTTATTTTGTGTTTTGTGAAGAACAAGAAGGGAGACATTCAAACACTCTAAATATGAAGAAATGATAGGAAGACAAAAAGCTAATTACCCTGTGTTATCTTGTTTGACACACATGTATATCACATTGTATCTCATAAGTAAGTACACTGCTACATATGCTTAATTAAAAAATAAAAATTAAAAAAATAATAAAGTGATACAAGTGAGTCTTCTGTATATTAGATCTATGGAAGATATTTGGTAAATAAATGATTGAAGATCCATGAGGAAGGAAGGCACTGTAATTACACTCATGATTTAGCAACTTGACAACAAATGAACAACTTATTACACTTTGAGGGTTTATGAGTAGTCAAGTAGTTACTATTGTTCAGTTATGACTTCATGTTGTTCCTGGACTCTGAAGCCTGTTTCACTGTGGTTATAGGAAACCCATTCTGTATCTTCCAGAGTTGGGTACCCTCTAATCCTTATACTGTAATGAAAATGTTACTGGACTTTCTGCTATGTCCAAACAAGTAATCTCGGCTCTCCAATTATTGGCATTGCTGGCACAATGTCACATGTTCTAGAGTATAACAATTTTAGAAGAGTGCCAAATATTTTTCAAGAGTTTAGTAGAACCTTGAAGCAACATGATCTGAAAAGTTTAGGGGAGCTAGAATGCTCAGCAACTTTTTTTTTTGTCTCTAATCTCTTGTGAATTCTTTGATCTTTTGTTCCTCAGTTTCCCTAGTAGTTAAGAAAATAATGTAGGCACTTCTCATTTTCAGGCAATGTAGAACTGGCTTGTCAGATGCTTCCAGTCTCATAGCTACTCCTTAGAGATGGTGCGGGAGTCTTGGGAAAAATATATGGACTCAGATGGGGAACCATCATTTCCTGGCGGCTGCCAGATAGGATCATGTCAGGGCACAGCAAGGTCTTCTGTCTTCTTAATGTTATTTTCCCATCAGCCTTCCATAGTGTCTGAAATGTCTATTGCAAGAATTGTTCCTTTGGGTTAAGAGGTTATCTCCAGGGAGACATGTTGAAAACGAGTTCCTTGTGTAGAAAACACATGAGTACCAATTAACACATCTGTACCAACTGGATTATTACAGCTGAAGTTGCCTTTCAGAAATAAACTTGAGCTGAGGGAATGGAATATGTTATCTTCTGCTCTTTCCTCCACACATCCATCCACCCTTGAAACAGTTACACAGTGCTTCAATAATGAAGACTTCTGTTAAGCCTTGAAACTAAACAACCAGCCAACCATGCAACAAAAACCCCGGTCTCTTTGTCAAAGAACTGTCAGTGTGCTCAGGCTGATGACTGCCTACAAATCAGATCACTTTATTTATCAGAATAAATCAATAGGTGAGATTCTATATCCAGGAGAAGCTCATGTTGATATGGAATGCTGGTTACAGCTTTTTGGAGATGACAGCATTTTATCTGAACTTCAAAGAGACTTGAAGATGGACAAGTATTTCAGTAGACAGAGATGACAAGATGGAGCTTAGCGTAGGAAGGTTCTTAAGAGATCAGTGTAAGCCAGGAAGAACTTGTACAACCACTATGGAAATCAGTCTGGAGATATCTCAGAAAAATTTAAATAGCTCTACCTCAAGACCCAGCCATACCACTTCTGGGTATACATCCAAAAGATTTCTCACCAAACCACAAGGACATTTCCTCATCTATGTTCATAGCAGCCTTATTTGTAATAGCTAGAAACTGGAAACAACCTAGATGTCCCTCAACTGAGGAATGGGTAAAAAACTGTAGTACATCTACACAATGGAATACTGCTCAGCCACCAGAAACAAGGAAATTATGCAATTTGCAGCCAAATGGATGGAACTAGAGAAGCTCATCCTGAGTGAGCTAACTCAGGCTCAGAAGGATGCACATGGCATCTATTCACTTATAATCAGATTTTAGCCATATAGTACAGGAAAACTATACTACAACCAATGCACCAAAGGGAACAGGAATATAGACCTTGTTACCTGTTAAGGAGACACTTTTCCCTAGTGGTGCTGCCTTGTAGGCCTCCAGTGTATGAGGAGGCTCTTGGCCCTCATATGACTGCTGAACTGGGGTGGGGGACTAATATGTATGGACACTCCACTCTGGAGGAGTGGGTTAGAAGGGATAGGGGGTACAGGGTGGGAGGGTGGAACTGGGAGGGGTGGAAAGAGGGTACTATGATGGAGATGTAACCTGAAGTAATAAATAAACATAAAAAAAGAATTTATAGAAAAATATTAAAAAAGAGTGGGTTTTCTTAGAGACTGTTGTAAGCCAGGACAAGTGTGTTTTGCTGAATGAAGAACAGAGAAGTGGAATACTTGGAAGGTGAGCTGATGGAGTTCCAGTAGTTGCTCTGCTGAGGTGTAATTGGTCTGTGGCAGAATGGATTTATTGGGCATGTGCCATTTGATTAGCTATATGTGTGCACCATTGGTTGGTGAATATGTCCACCAAAGGCTTCTGTGTGCTGTTTGGTTAGTCCTTACTCTTATCCCTTTAAGCAACCAACCATTCATCTTTTTTCCATCACTATAGACTAATTTGCATTTTCTGCTCCATCAGTTTAATTGTACCATACACTTGTTTTCTTGGATTATAGCTTCCTTTGCATAGCATAATTACCAGTATTAATTTGAGAGAGACTACATGGTACCTGTTTTTCTGAGTCTGGTTTATTTCATTTAAGACAATGATCTTCACTTCTATCTGTTTTCGTGTGAGCAACATGATCTCATTCACTTATTGTCTGAATAATACTTCAGTGTTTATAGATACCATGTTTTCTTTATCCATCTTCTTTACTTGGTCACTTGGGCTGATTCTCTAGGATTGTTATGACATTGCTGTAGTAAGCATGGACATGCTCAGTGGACTGTATCTGGAATACTTACTTTGATTTCCTTGGATGAATTCCTAAGCATGGTCTGCCTGTGCCATGAACTATATTTCTAGCTTTTGAAGGCGCCCCAAGCTGACTTCTTAAGCCCTGTTTCATTTGGGCCATTTGTTCCCTTAGGTTTGTTGAGTTTTGCTTTGACAGAGTCTCACTTTGTATCCCAGGCTATCCTTGAACCCAAGGGGTAGCCCAGGGGGCCTCCAGCCCAAAGACAGAGTCCTTCTGCTTTAGCTTCTTAGTACTGGGATTATAGAAGTGTACCCCGCATCTGACTTTGCTGAGTTTGTGAAGTACTTGGATACAAATTCATTACTGAGTATTAGATTTACAAATTTCCTTCTAGACTGTGAATCTTCTCATTTAAGAAATAGCATTTAAGGAGCAGACAGTCTTAATTTCACTGAGTTCTAATGTGTTACTTTTTGAAAGGATTGTTGTATCTGTGTATGTTTTTTGTGTCTAAGAAATTTTTGTCTACTTTAGTATCAAAAAGATTTTCACTTTTAAAGATGTCATAATTTTAAAAATTAATTTTACCTTACATTCACAGATGTTGATCTTAAATTTATATTTTGGGTTCATTTAAAATTATTTTTATTTGTTTTGTACAGATGTTTGCCTTCATGTATGTATGTGTACTTTGTGCAAGCATGGTACCTGTAAAGGCCATAGAGGACACCAGATACCCTGGAATTGGAGATACTGGATTATTGTACAATTTTGTATGAGGCCTGAGAAACAAATCCAGTTCCTCTGTGAACAGTAAATGCCCTCCATTGCTACCTCATCTCTCCAGCCCCTGGATTTTTTTGTTGTTATTTTATTTTGTTTTTTTTTTTGATATGATATGATGTGAGGTAGGGCTAAAATTTATATTTTAGTGGGTTATTGTTTGGAAGCAGTGCCATGTATACAGAAGACTCCCTTTTTCCCCCATTCAACTGTCTTGTGTCTTTCCCAGAACGAGCGTTTGCACGTGGGTAGAAGTATATTTGTATTGGTTCACTAATCTATTTGAATATCTTTAGTCAACAAAGACAGTTCTGCCTTCTTTCAAGAAATTATGATCAGGCCAGGCATGGTAGCACAAGCCTTTAATTCCAACATTTAGGTGGCAGAGTCAGGTAGATCTCTGTGAGTTCCAGGCAAGCCTAGTCTACAAAGTTACCCCAGGACAGCCAGGGCTTTAATACAGAGAAACCTTGTCTCTAAAAACCAAAAAAGAAAAAAGAAAAAAAGAAAATTATTAGAAAGGAAATTTGTTCTTCCTTTTCCAGTTGGATATACCATATTTGCCGGACTGTTCATCAATTTCTTCATAAAATCTTTTAGCTAGGATTTAGCTAAGACACATCAGTTGGTAGAGACTTGACAACCCGACAATATTGAGTCTCAATGACAAAGACATGTGTAAACTATTTAGGTCTTCAGTAAATCCTATCAGTATTTTCTTATTTTTATTGTATAAATCTCAAACATATCAATGAGATGTATAGTCAAGTGGTTCATGTTTTTCTATACTATTGTAAAAGAATTAAAAAAATTTCATATTCAGTTGGTCATAGGCAGTGTAAAGAAATTCTCTTGAGTTTTGTAACTTTATCTTTTTTTTTATATAAGTACTTTATTTTTTTTCTTCAAGTTACATCTCAGTCACAAACCCTTCCCTATTCCCCCTTCCTGTCCCACCCTTCCACCCTCTTCCCCCCCAACAGCTTCCCTTTTCAATCCAACAAATGGTTCTTTCTCTTATAACAGTAATTGTAACTTTGTCTTTTAAAACTTGATAACTTATTTAATATTTTAGCAGCTGCTTCATTTCTTCTATTGGGGTTTCCACACAGTTCATCATATTGTCCACAAGTAAAAATAGTTTTAGTCTCCCTTTTCTATCTGGTTGTCTTTTATTCTCTATCATTCAGAGATGACTAGAGTCCTGTCTGTGATGTTGAAAAAAGTGTTAACACCAAACATTTCTGCGTATTCTTATCTAAGGGATGAGTTGCCTTTTCATGCTGCTCTGCATCAAACATGCCCATGGCCCAACCCAAATTTTTATGTTAAAATTCTAACCCTTGGTACCTCAGGATGTGGTTATTTGGAGAGAAAGACTTTACAGAGGCAGTTAAGGTAAAACTAGGTCATAAGGTTGGGCCTTAATCCAATATAACAGACATCAATAGAGGAGAAATTAGGTCTCAGATATATTTGAGCACAGAGAAAACCCAGACAGAGGCAGAGGAAGAAGATTACATGCAAACAAAGGGAAGAGATCTCAGAGTAAAACCAACTCAACCAACACTTTGGCCTTGCATCTTAGTGTCCCAAATACAGAGATTAATCCCTGCCATAGAAGCCATTTTGTTGGAAGCATTTTGTTTTGGAGGTTCTATTTGTCTTATACAACCTTTAAGCATGATGTCAACTGTAGGTTTTTGTAAATGACCATTATCAGTCTCCATTCCATTCCTAGCTTGTAGGAAGTCCCCCCCCCCCGCCCCAATCAGGAATGTATATAGAATTTGTCGATGTTTTTCTGGACATAGTGAGACCATATGGTTTTTATTTTTAGTTTTTATTTTTTGCCATGCTGAGGATTGAACCAAGGGCCTCACACATGCTAGCTAGGCAAGTGCTTTTCCACTGAGCAAAACTCTGAGAACTGATTTAATATTTAGTTTTGAAGGCTGGGAACATAGTTCAGTGGTAGAGAGCTTTTCTAGCATGTGTGAGGCCTTAGATTCAATTGCCAGTACCATGAAATAAAATAATAGTTTTAAAACTATTTCTTAGAACAGTTATTTACTTTCAAATTTTATGTGTATGTATTTGCAACAGAGTATGAGCAAGATGTCCATGAAGGTACCTATTGATGCGAGAGAAGAGGGCATTGGGTCCCTCGGAACTGGAGTTAAAGGCAGTTGTGAGACACCACATGTGGGTGCCAGGAGCTCAACTCAGGCCTTCTGGAAGATCAGCAAGTACTCTTAACTCTAGCCCTCAAATTAGCCTTTTCATTTGGTGATTCAGGTGGATTGAAACAGTGATTTATTTAATAGACCATAAAAATTATCAATGTAGTTAGTGATATTTTTCCACTTCTTATGTTATAGATGAAGTGAAAAGATAATTAGTCTGCAGGTCAGCCTTTGTAGGCTGGTAAAAATTTTGGAGATGGGGAGGGATTTCATAAGAAAGTAGTGAGAATGCATGATAAATAGTTAAACCCCAAACTGATTGTACTGTGAACCCTCAATTAGTTTAAAAAACATTTGCACTTGCCTTTAAAAATGGAAAGAGAAAATAGAAAAATAAGATAAATTAAAAACAAATGGAATTCGAGTGTACAGTAATGGTCTGGACTTAAACTTTGTGCGCATCTGTATCTGTAATAGGAATTGAGAATGGATGTACACACAGGCGATATTTGCAGACCCTTCTCCAGCACAACACCCACAATCTTTTTTAGCTCTGTTTCCATGACTTAGTAAAATGCCTCTTTTAAAATTAGATTTCCTTTAGAAAGTCAGTACTTCAGGCAGTTGATCTCTCCTTCATGTCTTTAGGTGACTTGCTAGGTCAGGTGACTTGCTAGATCAGGTGACTTCTTAGGTCATGTGACTTGCTAGGCAATTTGGCTGGAGTCAGAGCAACAAAGAGCTAAGGATCTTTCTTATTAATGATAATTTTGAAGCATAGAATAATTTTATCACATGTCCTGGTAAGGGCTCATGATTGACTTAGTCTGCTACTAATCTTAACAGTTGAAGATTTAATATGTAGGTTGATTTTAACTCTGTTGATATTTACTCCTAAATATGTGTATAATGAGATAGAGTATAGTTAAGTATAATGAGATAGAGTATAGTTAAGGTACTCAGTCATGTTATATGGGTTCAAATTCTGATTCTGTCATTGCTTGTGGGTTTGGGGGCAATTAAATGTGCTTTGTCTTTATCCTTCCATCTGGAAAATAGGTTATTAGAAACAAGTAATGAATATGCTAGTTACTTTTTGTGTTGCTGTGACAAAATAAATGACAAAAGCAACTTAGGAAGAAGGCAGGCTTTATTTTGGCTCACAGTCTGAGGGTGCTGAGCAACATGGTGTGACCTCAGGGTGGCAGGAGCGTGAGGCAATGGTCACATGACATCCCACTGTCAGGAAGTAGAAGCAGAAAGGTGTTGATGCTCTGTTCACTTTCTCCTTTCTTATTCATTTCAGGGCCCCAGCCCACAGCATGGCGCTGCCCACCTTGAGGGTGGATCTTCACTCTTTCATTAAATAAATCTGGAGACATCTTTATAGACACACCCAGAAGTGGATATCCACAGTGATTCTAAGTCCAGTCAAGTTGATAATACAGACTATTGCAATACAGATCAATTGAGATTAGTATCCAATTAGTATCCAGTATGCCACAATGTGAAGGGGCTGATAGGTTAATATAAGTTAGATTTAGTGAATAC
>CAJQZJ010031946.1:3765430-3822094 GCA_907164525.1 Lophiomys imhausi
ACACACACACACACACACACACACACACACACACACACACACACACAATCCATTTTCTAACTTATTAAGAGACAGCCAGATTTCTGAAGGGAAAAGGATTATTTTTAAATGCAGAGATGGCTTTGATAGCTACTAGCTCTGATCGTGGCTTGTGGGAAAGACACATATTCTGCTAATAGATTGACTGAGAAGCAAAACATTATTATTGGTGGGTTTTGCTCCTGATCAGATCCAGTGCTATCACTAGGAAATCTGTTATTTATGTAGTTGAGTGGTAAACAGTAGGAAGGGGGAGGGTGTCTGCAGAGGAATGTCCCTGAGAGGTGGCTTGGAAAGTAAGTGCTGAGCATGTGGGAGGCATTTCTGCAGTTGTGGCTTTATCAGAATCTCAGGAGGAAGATAAAGAAAACTAAAGATGAGATTCAGAAAAACAATGGGGCATTTGTAAGATATTTGTTTAACGAGGTGTAGAGTGTACAAATGTGTACCTTCATGGAAAACCAGCCTGAAATACAGAATTTTTAAAAAATTAGATGCAGATGAGTAACAACTTTTTAAGACGCAGAATTTTGCTGGGTTATAAAACTGTGTACAAGTGAGGTGAGGGCAGTTGCATCTCTGCTTTAAAACACCTAACTACACCCTCCACATGGAGATCCTGTTAGATTTGTGGTTCTTGTAGCTTTTAGATGTATTGATTTATTTATTCACTGTGTGCCACAGCATGCACGAGGAGGTCAGAGGAGAACTTCCTGGAGTCGTTCTTAGTTTCCATCTTGTTGAAAAAAGGGCTCGTTGTGTTTTCTGCTGAGATGTGTACCTCAAGCTCGCTGGTCTTTGATCTTCTGTGAAGGTCTTCTGTCTTCACCTCCCATTTTGCTGTAGGAATTCTGGGATTACCACTGTGTCCAGCTTTTTCAGTACGTTCTGCAGATCAAATTCAGGTTGTCAGGTTTGTCTGGTGAGGGCTTTACCCATCGACCCATCTTGTTACACACCTGTCTTTGGGTTCTTAACCATGGTGCTATTGATAAGCTTTGTTGTAGAGGGTTGACCTGTCCATTTGCAGTGTTTAGGACCCTACCTGATCTCTGTCCTCTGTGTGCCACTGGTGTACCTCTAGTTGTGACACCAATAATGTCTCTAGGTATGGCCTAGTGCTCCCTAAGTGGTAAACATCTTTAGCAGTTAAGAATAATATATATATATATATAAAACGTGTATATAATCTAAGTGTACACAGACAAATATATATATATCACTAAAAGATAAAAAAATCTACTCTTGGATAGAGTATTATTTACTTTGCTTGTTTATTTGAGACAGGATCTCATGTAGACCAGGCTGGCCTTAAATTTGCTATGATGTAGTTGAGGGTGTACTTGAATGTTCTCACTCCCTCTCAAGGGTTAGGACTGCAGGGTGTGCCACCACACCTAGCTGTACTTGCTGCCAGGAAAAAATGTGCATTTATATTACAGAAGCATTTTAAGACCCATATGAATGATGAGACAGGTTGAGATATGGTTGGGAATATGTCATTAGCAAAGGAAAGAATCAGATAGGATCTTCAGTAGTAAATTCCCGTCTTGTTTTTGTTGTTCTCTCAATGATTGAACAGGCTAACTTTCCCTTCCCTAGCTTCCAGGCACAGGTGAGAAAGTTCTGAGGACCCCTTACTTCTTTCTATCAAGTGGCTGACGTTTTGCCTTCCATCTCCTTCCCCCCCCTAGTTTGATCAATAAATATGGATAGTCTTATGGGAGAGTACTTGTCTAGCAGGCACGAAGCCTTCAGCCTCATGCCCAGTGCCGCACAAAACCTAAGGTGGTGGAACTCATCTGTGATCCCAATCCTGCACAGGACTGTCTCAAAAACAAAAAAAACAACAAACAAAATAACCAAACAAAATATTAATTGAAGGTGCAATTCACAGACAAATATGCCACAATCACATGACAGAGATTTATGTGGTTCTTAAGTGAGGGCAAAACTCAACTCTGTGATGTATCTGTGGAGGATTAGAAACTGACATGTGTGCTAATGATGAAGTTACTGAAGAGTGTTGAAGTGGATACCAAAGCCAAGCACAAAGCTAACTGCTCTGTTACTTGACTCTTTATTGTGAAAAATACCTGATAGAAGCAGCTTCAGGGAGGAAGGTGTGGTAGTTCAAATTAGAATGGCCCTCATCATAAGCTTTTATGTTTGAATGCTTGGTTCCCAGTTGGTGGAACTGTTTGGGAAGGATTAGGAGGCTAATGCAGTGTTGGGTATCAAACCCAAGAATTTATGCATACCAGGCAAACACTCTGCAAACTGAATTATATCCCCGGTCCTTGACACACACACACACATATGTACATATATATTTTGAGTGTTTTGCCTATGTGTATTTCTGAGTATCATATATATATACACAGTGCCCATGAAGGTAAGAAGGTGGTAATAGATCTCCTGGAACTGGAGCTGTGAATGATTGTGAGCCATCATGTGAGTGCTGGGAATCAAACCTGGGTCCTTTGCAAGAGCAATAAGTGTTCTTATCTGCTGAATGATCATCTCTTTGGCTTCCCTAATATACATTTAAAATGTAGTTCTGTCACCATGCGATATGAAGTCACAATCATTTTCAAAGCTCCATAAAAATCCCCTTATCCAAGAAGTAATCAGGCCAGATTCTACTTAGCTTCTGAGGTCAGAGGGTGTCAGGTTCACTGAGTATAGTATGGCTCGACAAGTCACACTATATAGTCATAGTATGGCTTTCCCCCAATATACTCCTAATTATCTTGAGTGTTATGTATCAGAGGTATAAACAATTTCACCAACTGCGAGAGATTCCAACACAAGTACATGCTGTGGCTGATACACACTACTCAAGCAGGCAAAGAGCATGTACTAAGTGTTACTGAGACTCCATGAGAGTGAAAATCTGATTGTGAAGCATGTGACCAGTTCTTTTCAAGGGCTCTACCTGCTCATTTGAAAATGAACATTGGCAGGTGCTCTCAGGGACTGGAGTTGTAGCTTGGTCTCCTTCCATGGCATCCATCGTTCTGTCTGCCTGCCTCCAAGGACCTGGTGATTCAAAGACCCCTGAGCTGGTGGTTGGCTCTTCATACGTCCCTGCCACTTCTGGAAACTCTTTCCCAAACTCTTGTAAACTCTACTATAAACATAGTTAAATGAATATGATAAAAAATCTACACAAAAGTATTTCTAGATTCTATCAATCCTAGGTTTACCCATGTAGCTAACTAAGCTCATGGAAGGTTCTAGGAAGCCAAACTCATAGCCATTTTTGTGTTTTTTTTTTCCTTTATTTTTTATTTCTTCAAGTTACATCTCAATCGCAGTCCCCTCCCTATTCCCCTTCCAGTCCCACCCTCCCACCCTCAACCCCCCATCCTCTTCCCTTTTTTTTTCTTTTAAGTTTAAGGTATATCTTATTTCCCCCTACAGTTTCCTCTTTCAGTCCAACAAATGGCTCTTTCTCTTATAATAATAAATACAATACAGTACAACAGAGGTAATTAGGCCACAGTTATGAGGGTTATATGGCTTAACGTACATTCCCAATGACCAGTGCATATGTATTTGGTACCTGACTTTAACATTCTTCTATCTAACCATCTCCATGAGTTTAAAGTTCTATATCTGACTCAACATTCATACTAATTGCAACACAATTTTAAAAGTATCTTAGGGCCTTACTTTGTAGGCTGGGCTTTCCTCAGACTCATTACATAGCTCAGATCGGTCTTGAACTCAGAGAAATCCTCCTACCCTGGCCTCTTGAGTGCTGAAATTACAGGCATGACTAACTGTGCTTTCTTCATAGTTATTCTTTCATGGAATGATTTTCTGATGAATGATAGTACTTTTACAATAAAAAGAAGACAGAAATAGTCTTTAGTTCTCATTATGGGATTTCAGAAATATGTGTGTGTGTGTGTGTGTGTACATATATACACACATGTACAAATATATATGAGATTTCTCATGTTACTTTGTAGATTGTTAATAACAGAAATGAAATGTAATTTCTTACACTTTTTTTTTTTTTTTTTTGGTTTTTCGAGACAGGGTTTCTCTGAATATCTCTGGCTGTCCTGGACTCGCTTTGTAGACCAGGCTGACCTCGAACTCACAAAGATCCACCTGCCTCTGCCTCCCAAGTGCTGGGATTAAAGGCGTGCGCCACCACCGCCCGGCATTTCTTACACTTTTTAAATTACATTTTTGTTTATTTTGTGTATGTGGGTGCTGTGTATGAGTGGAGGTCAGAGGACAGTTTTCAGGAGTTTGTTCCTTGCTTTCAATATGTGAGTACCAGCAACTGAACTGAGGTCACCAGGCTTGGAAGCAAAGGCTTTTATCCTTCCTCATTGAGCCATCTTGTTGGGCCATGAAATGTTCTTTTGATTCTTGATAAAGTAGAATACTGGGGGGCAGAAAGAAATCATAGAACACTCAAGGAAGTTTCAAAAAATAAGACGAAAAACCCTAAAATAACCAACCAGCCAAACACCTCTAAACCTTTTAGTCAATGTTTTATTTTGCAGCTGTGATGGCAACTTTCTCTATCAAACCTTTCATAAGAACTGTTGATAAGTATCCTTGTTGTTTAGGTTGAAGTTCAATAGTGTCCACATCTGTCCAGGCCCTTTAACAGGAAGCTCACTTGTCTGCATTATGATGACAAAGAATTGTGTTGACAGACTTGGGAAGGTAGGACATACCGCCTTTGAGTAACTATGAGTTTGGTTAAAACATCATTTTGATAGATGAATACAGACTAACTTGGGAAAATCAAACAAAGAATCATGATACTTTTTTCTTAATAACCACAAAATCTGCATTGCAATGTATAAATACGCATTTCATATGGTCTACCTTTAAATGGTATCCAAAACAGCACGGCCTTGTTACTTAAACTGAATCAACACAGCTGTCTTCTTGTTACTTCTTTGCATTTTTAGGAAAAGATACTTTTCTGAGTCAGAAGATTTAGCCCTTGAAGGTTGTCTGACCAGACTGTAGGTATTTACTGTGAAAAATTTCATCCTCCTATCTAATTGAACTCCCAGACATTTGCAGAAGTTCACAACTAGTTTCTTAGTACTACACAACAGCCTAATCATTCCACCCATCTTTGTTGCAGAATGTGTTGTGCTCCATAAGTTACTGATTTGATACTTCATACAAAGCACAATGACCTGTGTTGCAAGGCTCAAAAGAAGGGTAGAGGGCTGGGCATTGGCTCAGCTGGTGAAAAGCTTGCCGGGTATGAAGGCCTGAGCTTGTGAAAGGCCAGGCAGAGAACCTCCAGTGCTGTCAGGATGGAGACAAGAGAAGCCTCACAACGGGCTGTCCAGCTGAGTTCAGCTCTAGATTCCTTGTGAGACCCTGATTAAAAAAAAAAAAAAGAAAGAAAAAGAGTAGGGAGTGATTGAGGAAGACATCTGATGTCAACCTCTTGTTTGTTCCCACCTTCATACCCTTCCACCACTCTTAAATAAAAATTAAATTATTTGTTGAAAATGATAAAAAGATGAACACCATAAGGTTAGAAATAGTAGTTACCAAGGGACTTGTCTTGTGATAGTGGTATTTATTTATTTATTTATTTGTTTATTTATTTATTTTTGAGACAGGGTTTCTCTGTGTAACAGTACTAGCTATCCTGGAACTCACTTTGTAGACCACGCTGGCGTCAAACTCATACAGATCCACCTGCCTTTGCCTCCCGAGTGCTGAGATTAAAGGCATGAACCACCAATGCCAGGCATGTTCTTTTTTTAAAAAAAATTAGTTATTTATGTATTTTTTTGTGGTGGGAAAGACTGATTTTATTTTTCTATTTTTTACTGAAAAATTTTTATTATGTGAATTTCACATCATGCACCCTGTTCCCTCTCATCTCCCACTTCCCCTCAGACTCACCCTCCACCCTTGCAATCTGTCCCAGCATAAAAAAATAAAATCTCACTGTGGAAGCTGCAGTGTATCTCAGTGTGTCCCACAATATTCCCTTTTGTCCACACATTTTGCTTGCTAATGTTCATTAAAATGACTCCTTGGTCTGGTACAAAGCCCCTGGTTTCCACTACTCCATCAGTACTGGAACCTCACTGGAACTTCTCTCAGATATTCTGTAATTATACTGTGTCATGGAGATCCTGCAGTCCTGGGTTGTGGAACTGACTTCTTCTTGTACTCCAGTAGTTCATCCATGGGGTAGATGTTGGGGTGGGCCAACTCAAAGCCCTGGTTCTGGACATGCAGCCCCCACTTGCATGGTCAGTTCTACCATGGAAAGGTGCAGGGCCAGCTCTCCCGAGTGCTGCAGCATATGAGGGGCAGGGACAGCTCTCCTGCTCTTGTGACCCCTTCTGGGCTATAGCTGTTGGCCAATGGTGGTGAGGGCAAAAGAGAGGGGAGGGGATCTCTCCCTAGCCAACACCACCACATAGCAGACAGAAGGCAGGGCTGGCTCTCCCACACTCACTCCCTCAAGGCCAGCTGACCCACAACTCCAATATCCAGGACTAGCTGTAGTGTGCTACCCAGGAAAGGTGCAGGGCCTGCTCTCCTGAGTGCTGTAGCATGTGAGGGGAAGGGACAGCTCTCCTGCTCTTGTGACCCCCATCTGGGCCAGATCTCACCCCAGGGCTCCACAACTCCACAACCTCCATATCCAGGGCCAGGCAGAGTTCTTCTAGTTTCTGGCTTGTTTCTTGTCCTTGGAGCCCATCTGGTGCTTGCCTGGTAGTCATCACAGGCTATCCCATGGTGCCAATGTTGTGTTGGTATCCAGCTTGCTTTTTTCCAGGAATGTTAGGCTACTATTTATTCAGATGTTCATAGGTCAGAATACTGAATGTAGATATAGCCTCTCTCCTCTCTGCCTACTGATACACATGTGACATAGCAGTTACACCTGCAATGCCTCTAGGGGCAGTGTATTTGTTTTTTTTTTTTTAATGTAGGAGTGTTCTGTCTGCATGTACACCTATGTGCCAGAAGAGGGCATCAGATCCCTTTATAGATGGCCATGAGCCACCAGGTGGTTGCTGGGAATTGAACTCAGGACTTTTGGAAGAACAGCCAGCATTCCTAATTGCTGATCCATCTCACCAGGCCTATGGTAGAGCTTTTAGCAACAATTTCTGATTCCCCTGACTTTGGAAAGGGCAGTGTAATGTTTCTAGGGTGGTCCCCAGTCAGAAATCCAATTTCCCTTTCTTCTTGTTTTGTTCATGTTCTGCCATTGTCTTGAGCATGCTTTTTTTGTGCTTATTAGAGCTGGGCTGTTTGAAGTGTGAACTACTTGTTCGTTGTTCTTTAGTGGTTTGAGTGATGAACCTCCCTCCTTACAGATACGTCTGTGAGAACTCTCACACTACGGGGACCTTATTTGGGATTAGAGATCTGCAGATGTAGTTAAGGGGCTTGGAAGCACATTATGATAATTGATCTTATTGTCAAATTGACAGGATCTGGAATCACTTAGGAGATAAACTTCTAGGCATATCTGAAGAAATTTCTAGATTGAGTTAAAGGAGGATGGAAAACGGTCTGACTGAGGCTGTGTAGAATTTTAGGACACATTGCTAAAAATGTCTCCTGGGAACCCAGTCCTCCTCTTAAAATGCGAATGAAGTTCTCTTTCTTAGATGGTCAACCAACTCTATTCACACATTTCCTTGTTCATCATTCTACTGTTCATGCACCTGGGGGCTCCGTGACTTTGTCCCTTCCTCAGTTGCAAAGGGGACTACATTCCCTTCTTTTGAGGAGCAATGACATCATTCTACTTGAGCAGTCTAGGGCTGTATAATCCTGAGAGACTTGGGGACAATGTCGTTTAGATCAGCACTTTAACTGGTGAGGAAGTGTGAATGGCAAGAGACACGAAGAACCACTCATGTGACAATCAGAGAAAGAAAGTAGAGGTGGTGGTGGAAGATTTAAGGTACATAGTCTAGTAAATATAGATATTTTACACAAATAATGAGACCCTGCTAAATTTTTTTGAAAGAGGGTCTCATATAGCCTGGCTATCCCAGAACTCCCTATGCAGACCAAGCTGTCCTCAGGCTCACAAAAATTGGCCTGATTCTGTTCCCCAAGTGCTGGGATTAAGGTGTGACCTACTAAACCTGGTGATGGTGAAACCATTCCAAGTAAGACCTAAGGTTGTTCCCATTTAATTTTTTCCTCCTGAGCAGGAACACTATTAAGCAAGCATACAACACTCACAATACACTAAACACAACTCTATGTGCTGTGTAAATAACTCACATATTTGCCACGCAAACCTGTAAGTGGGTATTGTCACTGTCCCCATAATATTGAGCTGTAGAGCCATTCACACACCTTCTTGAATCCACAAGGTTGAAACTGATGAGTTAGGTTGGGCACCTAGTAATGGTGGCTGGCCCCAGTACAAGACAACCAGTTAAGTTTGAACCCCAGGCAAAATTATGTTTAAGAGTAAGCATGGCCTGCATTTTTATAGCTAACTCTTGTCAGTCCAATACCCAGGACTTGTTTACTCCTTAATACATACAATCTCTTTATTTAAAAAAAAATCTCTGTAGGGACAGAGTAAGAAATACAATTCAGATTAGCCTTTCTGCCTGATGTGCCAGTGTCCTGGATGAACCTAAGGTTTGGGAGTGTTGCAGAGTGTACAGCATGTTCTGTTACTTCCCACTCAAACACAGGCTCCCATTGTGTGCTATCCTGCAAGGGAGTGTGCATCACTATCAGACCTGCCTCTCCCCAATATTTATTGTAAGAGATAAATTCCACAATCATGTGTGTGACTGCAGTTCCTTAAGCCTGGCACAGGGGCACCCAGGGTCCCCACATCTAGCCTTTAATGTCAACATAAAATTCACCAACACTCAATAATCACTCATTATTCCTCAAACCCTAACTTAATTAAAACATATGTTTATATTGTGAGTATTGTTTCTAATTTTTTCAACTTCCCAATATAAATAGTTTTTTTATGTAGATAATTAAAGCCATCTGCTTCTTGGTGGCTCAGTTATGCTCTCTGTAGCTTCCCCTCACTTGGGGAATTAAAACATAGTAAGGCTTTGCTTCTATGGGGGAAACGTTACCAAAATGCTGTGACAGGGTGACCTCTCAAAGAGAAACAAAGACTATTAAATATTACTGGAAAAAAATGCTTTCAGTTAACTCAACAGACTTAAGAGTTCTCTATTTTTTTTTTAAGGTAAGTGTGTTTAAGGGTTTATGCAATAAAAACCCAATCTGAATAAATAAAGATTCTAATAAAACCTAGCATTTAAACAAAAGCTCTCATGCTTCTTTATAAGCATTCCTCCAAGAAAATTTCTTTGATACTTTATCTTTGGAAAGGGAGGGGAATGTGGTGACCTCACAGGGTGTAGAATCACTGGGAAATTGAATAACAAGGCAAGGTCACACAAACACAGACAGCCATGAGTAAGGTCAGGACTAGCCTCACAGTGAACGCTTGCTGTCTCCACCCTCATCAAGCCTTCCCTTCTCTTCTGTGTCTTGAAAATTTCATATAAATAAAAGTCTAATAGTGCTTGTAAGGTAGGCAACTCCTTATGGTTTCTGATTTCCAAGCTGAAAAGGTTTCATATCTATAATCTTGGTGTTTGTTGAGGGGAGGGTGAGGTAGGAGGAGTGTCATAAATTTCATGTCAGCAAGGATGTGAAAAACATCATCAAAGTCTCAGACACAGGCAGGCATGATGGGGCACACCTGCAATCTCACTACGTATACCAGGCTGACCTTGAACTCACTGAGATACAACTTCCTTGGCCTCCCCAGTACTGTGCCACTATGCCTAGAAGCACATCTAAAATCCTAGCACTAGGAATACAGAAGACAGAGGACTCGAGTTTAGAGCAAGCCTGAACTGTCTGGTGAGACCCTGTCTGAAATGAAAATCATCAGAAAATTATCATCACTCATACAATTAGCCATCATGGAAATGTCTGTCTGTGCCCACCACATTTACAAAAAAATCAGCACGTCCAAGTGGAATGCTGTAGTTTGCTAACTGAATTGTACTTCTAAAACGCTGCTCAGTTTCTTTCTGCATTCCAACACATTTTACATGACAAAGTCTGTGCTGCTGTCTTTACTCAGCACTTTTTAGAGAGCCCTCCTTTGACGAGAGAATTGACAAGCAATTCATAGGAAAGTATACTCCACAAATTGGGGGCTACCTCTTGGGGTTCTTAATCTCATTAATAAAACAATTTAAGAATGGACTCAAAACAGGAGCTAAGGATAATTTTAAGCTCCTCTTGTGTGACCTCAGAAGAGGAGCTAGTCTTTTGGGAATCGTTTAAAAAAGAAAAACAACAGTGGAGGCACGCTGTAAATCTCAGCAGCTGCCCAGAGGAGGTGAATGGAAGTAAGGAAGAAAAAAGAAGTTTTGTTTGAAAGGGAATGTAGATCTGCTATGTGGTAGCAACTAACCACATATGAGGGGAAAGACATAGAGAGGAGAAGAGAAAGAGAGAGGGGGGGGAGGAGAGAGATATTAGCTCAGAGTCTTAGGTAAATAATGCTTAGAATAAAAACAGAAGAAAAGGAGAACTAAGAATTTCTGAATAACTGAGAAAAATAGATTTATTAAATCCAATTATAAGTGAATAGATGCCATGTGCATCCTTCTGAGTCTGGGTTAGCTCACTCAGGATGAGCTTCTTTAGTTCCATACATTGGCTGCAAATTGCATGATTTCATTGTTTCTGAGAGCTGAGTAGTATTCCATTGTGTACATGTACTACCATTTTTTAAAAATCCATTCCTCAGTTGAGGGACATCTGGGTTGTTTCCAGTTTCTAACTATTACAAATAAGGATACTATGAACATAGATGAGGAAACTTCCTTGTGATTTGGTGAGGAATCATTTGGATGTATACAGAGTGGTATGGCTGGGTCACGAGGCAGAGCTATTCCAAGTTTTCTAAGATATCGTCAGACTGACCTCCATAGTGGTTGCACAAGGGTGCACTCCCACCAGCAATGAAGGAGAGTTCCCCTTTCTCCACACCCTCGCCAGTATGTGCTGTCATTTGAGCTTTTGATCTTAGCCATTCTGACAGGTGTGAGGTGGAATCTCAGAGTTGTCTTGAGTTGCATTTTCTCTGATGATTAAGGATGCTGAGCATTTCTTCAAGTGTCTCTCAGCCATTAGGGATTCCTCTTTTGTGAATTCTCTGTTTAGCTCTGTTCCCCATTTTTTAAATTGGATTATTTGGTTTCTTGGTATTTAATTTTTTGAGTTCTTTGTAAATTTTGGATATTAGCCCTCTGTCAGATGTAGGGTTGGTGAAGATTTTTTTCCCAATATGTAGGTTGCCATTTTGTTCGAGTGACAGTGTCTTTTGCCTTACAGAAGCCTTTCAGTTTCATGAGGTCCATTTATTGATTGTTGGTCTCAGGTCCTGAGCTGTTGGTGTTCTGTTCAGGAAGTTGTCACCTGTGCCAATGAGTTCAAGGGTTTTCCCCACTTTCTCTTCTAATATATTCAGTGTGTCCGGTCTTATGTTAAGGTCTCTGATCCACTTGGACTTAAGTTTTGTACAAGGTGAGAAGCATGGGTCTAATTTCATTTTTACATGTTGACATACAGTTGGACCAGTACCATTTGTTGAAGATGTTGTCCTTTTTCCATTGTACGGTTTTGGCTTCTTTGTCAAAAATTAAGTGACCATAGGTGTGTGGGTTTATTTCTGGGTCTTCAATTTGATTCCATTGATCCACTGGTCTGTTTCTATACCAGTACCATGCTGTTTTTATTACTATTGCTCTGTAGTACAGCTTGAAATCTGGGATGGTGACACCTCCAGATGTTTTTTTATTGTACAGGATTGAATTTAGCTATTCTGTTTTTTTTTTTTTTGTTATTCCATATGAAGTTAAGAATTGCTTTTTCCAGGTCTATTAAGAATTGTGGTGGTATTTTGATAGGAATTACATTGAATCTGTGTATTGCTTTTGGTAGGATGGCCATTTTTATTATGTTGCTCTTACCTATCCATGAGCATGGGAGATCTTTCCATCTTCTAAAGGCCTCTTCCATTTCTTTCTTCAAGGACTTGAAGTTATTGTCATACAGGTCTTTCACTTGCTTGGCTAGAGTTACCCTCAGGGATTTTATATTGTTTGTGGCTATTGTGAAGGGTGTTGTTTCCCTAATTTCTTTTTCAGCCCATTTATTTTTTTTTGTACAAAGAAGGGCTTCTGATTTTTTTTGAATTAATTTTGTATCCAGCCACATTGCTGAAGGTGTTTATCAGCTGTAAGAGTTCTCTGGTAGCATTTTTGGGGTTGTTTATGTATACTATCATATCGTCTGCAAATAGGGATAGTTTGATTTCTTCCTTTCCAATTTGTAGCCCCTTGATCTCCTTTAGCTGCCTTATTGCTCTAGCAAGAACTTCAAGTACTATGTTGAAGAGATATGGTGAAAGTGGACATCCTTGTGTTGACCCTGAGTTTAGAGGAAATGCTTCAAGTTTCTTTCCATTTAATTTGATGTTGGCTACTGGCTTGCTGTATATTGCCTTTATTATTTCTAGGTATGGTCCTTGTATGCCCGTTCTCTCCAGGATTTTTAGCAGGAAGGGGTGTTGGATTTTGTCAAATGGTTTTTCAGCATCTAGCAAGATGATCATGTGGTTTTTTTCTTTCAGCTTGTTTATATGGTGAATTACATTGATGAATTTTTGTATGTTGAACCATCCCTGCATTCCTGGGATGAAGCCTACTTGCTCATGGTGTATGATACTTTTGATGTGTTCTTGGATTCGGTTTGCCAGTATTTTATTAAGTATTTTTGTATCTATGTTCATGAGGGAGATTGGTCTGAAGTTCTCTTTCTTTGTTGGGTCTTTGTGTGGTTTAGGAATCAGGATGATTGTGGCCTCATAGAATGAGTTTGGCAGTATTCCTTCTGATTCTGTTTTGTGGAAGAGTTTGAAGAGTATTGGTGTTAGCTCTTCTTTGAAGGTTTGGTAGAATTCTGTGGTGAAACCATCTGGCTCTGGGTTTTTTTTTTTTTTTTTTTTGGTTGTGAGATTTTTAATGTCTGTTTCTCTTTCCTTAGGGTTTATAGGGCTGTTTAATCTGTTAACCTGATCTTGATTTAACTTTGAAAGGTGGAATCTATCAAGAAAATTGTCCATTATGCTTAGGTTTTCATATTTGGTGAAATATAGATTTTTAAAGTAAGACCTAAAGATTCTCTGGATTTCCTCAATGTCTGTTGTTATTTCTCCCTTTTCATTTCTGATTTTGTTGATTTGGGTTTTTTCCCTCTGCCTTTTAGTTAATTTGGCTAAGGGTTTGTCTATTTTGTTGATTTTCTCAAAGAACCAAGTCTTAGTTTCATTGATTCTTTGCACCATTCTTTTTGTTTCTAAGTTGTTGATTTCAGCCCTAAGTTTGATGATTTCCTGCCTTCCACTCCTCTTGGGAGTGTTTGCTTCTTCTTTTTTTTTTTTTTTTCCAGTTCTTCCAGTTTAGCTGTTAATTCACTAATATGAGCTGTCACAGTTTTCTTTTTGAAGGCACTTAGTGCTATGAACTTTCCTCGTAGTACAGCTTTCATTGTCTCCCATAGGTTTGGGTATATTGCACCTTCATTTTAGCTGGATTTTAAGAAGTCTTTGATTTCCTTCTTTATTTCTTCCCTGATCCAGTAGTCACCCAGTAAAGAGTTGTTCAGTTTCCACCAATGTGTATGCTTTCTGTTATTTCTGTTGTTGAAGTCCAGCTTTATTCCATGGTGGTCTGATAAGATACAAGGGGTTATTTCAATTTTCTTGTATTTGTTGAGGCTTCCTTTGTGTCTGACTATATGGTTGATTTTGGAGAAGGTTCTGTGCAGTGCTGAGAAGAATGTGTACTCTTTTGTGTTTGGATGAAACGTTCTGTAGATATCTGTTACGTCCATTTGGTTCATGACCTCTGTTAGACTCATTATTTATCTGTTTGGATTCTCTCTTGATGACCTGTCCATTGTTTTGAATGGGATGTTGAAGTCTCCCACTACTAATGTGTGGGGATTGATGTGTGATTTAAGCTTTAGAAGAGTTTCTTTTACAAATGTAGGTGCACTTGTATTTGGGGCATAGATATTCAATAATGAGATGTCCTCTTGATGAATATGTCCTTTAACGAGTATGTAATGCCCTTCTCTATCTTTTTTGATTAACTTCAGTTGAAAGTCTATTTTATTTGATATTAAGATGGCTACTCTAGCTTGCTTCCTGGGTCCATTTGCTTGGAAAACCTGTTCCCAGCCATTTACTCTAAGGTAGCATCAATCTTTGTTAGTGAGATGCATTTCTTGTATGCAGCAAAATGGTGGGTCTTGTTTACGGATCCATTCTGCAAGCCAGTGTCTTTTTATTGGGGAGTTGAGTCCATTGATGTTGATGGATATTAATGACCAAAGGTTGTTATTTCCTATTATTTTGTTGTAGGTGTGGTTGTGTGTCTCTTTTGGTTTAGCTGCAGTGGAGTTTTTTGTTTCCTGTTTTCTTTGGTGTAGTTATCTTCTCTGGGTTGGAATATTCTTTCCAAAATCTTCTGTAGGGTTGGATTTGTGGGTAGACACTGTTTAAATTTGATTTTGTCATGGAATATTTTGTTTTCTCCATCTATGTTGATAGAGAGTTTGCTGGGTATGGTAGTCTGGCTGGGCACCTATGTTCTCTCAGGGCTTGTATGACATCTGCCCAGGCCCTTCTGGCTTTTAAAGTTTCTGAGGAGAAGTCAGGTGTAATTCTGATGGGTCTGCCATTATATGTTACTTGACCTTTTTCTCTTACAGCTTTTAATATTCTTTCTTTGTTCTTTACATTTGGAGTTTCAATTATTATGTGGCGAAAGGAGTTTCTTTTCTGATCTAATCTGTTTGGTGTTCTCTATTCCTCTTGGAATTTTATTGGCATCTCTTTCTTTAGGTTTGGGAAGTTTTCTTCTATGATTTTGTTGAAGATATTTCCTGGATCTTGGAGTCAGGAGTCTTTTCTTTCCTTGTATGCCTATAATTCTTAGGCTCCGTCTTTTCATTGAATCCTTGATTTCTTGGATGTTATGGGTGAGAACTTTTTTGGCTTTCTCATTTTCTTTGGTTGTTGTACTGATTTCTTCCATCGAATCTTGCACGCCTGAGATCCTCTCTTCCATCTCTTATATCCCATTTTTAATACTTATGTCTGTAGTTCCTGTTCTCTTCCCTTGATTCTCCACCTCCAGGATTAACTCTGTTTTCTTTATTGCTTCTACTTCAAATTTCAAGACTTGAACCATTTTATTCATTTTATATGTTTCCTGTTCCAATTTGCTTTGTTTTGTCTGCAAATCTTTCATTGCCTTGTCTCTTTCCTGTTCATGTAGGACTGCATTGGCTTGGAGGTCTCTAATGGTATTCTCCAGTGCTTTTATTTGTAAAATTGAGGATTCTTTGTATGCTTTCAGTGTTTTCATTTCTTCTTGAAAGGACTCCATCATTTTCCTAAGTATAGATTTTTCATCATTTTCATGTCTTTCAGCTGTGGTGGGTTGTACAGGGCTTAATGTGTTAACCTTGTTGAATTTCGTTGGAGTCATATTTCCCTGATTTTTGTCAGTTTTGTTCTTTTGCTGACCTTTAGCCATCTGGTTGCCCTAAGCTGATTGTTCTTGATGTCTTCTGGATTATTTCAGTAGCACTGCTGGTTCTCTTTAGGGTGCTGCAGTGAACGTGTGAATATTGGGCACTCACGTAGCCAGGAGGTACCTTTATCTGGCAGTTGGGGCTACCTCCCAGGACCCTGCAGTAATCAGATTTGCGGGAGACTGTACTGGTTCAGGAAGAACAGCCCTCTGCCCTGTCTGAGTGCAATGTACTTCCAAGTGATTGTATATTCAGTAGAGGGACCTTCATGTCCAACACCTTTCTGGGTAGGCCCAGATATGCTTGTGCTTCCCTGCCAGCTGCTGCGTGGCTTTTGCCCACTTCTGCGGCTGGGTCCGAGCTGGCCTCTGCTCTGGGTCCCGGTACTGTGACCCATGCCAGTGGCCTCTGGCCTGTATCCTGGACCTTTGCCCCATGCCACTGGTCTCTGCTTTGAACCCTGGTACTGTGCCTCAAGCCATTGACCTCTGCTTTGGGTCTGAGCCTATCCACTTGCTGGGTTTTTGAGTGGCTCTTGCCCACTTCTGGGGCTCACTCTGTAGAAAAAAAATGTCTATTTAAATTATTAACAGTATTTATATTATTTTTAATTGATTGAGCCACTGTTATTCCTTAACCAGCCATTATAAATGAGTACACACAGACACCACATGGATTTTAACAAGGCTTGGCCTGAATTGAGCAATCTTGGCCCATCTAAGCTAGCTCTTAATTCTATTACCCAAATATGACCCCATATATACATACGTCCCCTTGGACTGCCATTCTCCATGCTATGTCAACGTTCCTGGCCATGTGGAATGAGGTTCTTTTTTCTTTCTTTCTTTCTTTCCTTCTTCTTCTTCTTCTTCTTCTTCTTCTTCTTCTTCTTCTTTTTTTTTGGTTTTTTGAGACAGAGTGTCTCTGTGTATCTCTGGCTGTCCTGGACTCCCTTTGTAGACCAGGCTGGCCTCGAACTCACAGAGATCTGCCTCCTTCTGCCTCCCGAGTACTGGGATTAAAGGCATGCACCACCATGCCCAGCTAGGTTCTTTTTTCTAACCCATGGTGTGTGTCCTCCTTTTTCCTGCTCCTGGCTGGAATGAACTAATCCTCTGTCTAAAGCACAGGCTTCCTGTTCTAATCTCAGGAAGTCCCACCTTTTTCTGTCTTTGCCCAGTCTCAGGCTTCAGCATTTTATTTAACCAATCAGAGACAATATAACCACCCCATCATTTCCCTCATTTTGTTTAATAAAAAGGCTAATTTTTAACTCTTCAAGAAAACCATATATAAAAGTTACACACATAATGTTTAGCCTATTTGTATCAGGCAATCTCAAAGAAGAAAAAAATCATCTATCCATCTCTGTGTGTCTAAAGGTCTGAACCTAAATAATTTTTATCATATTCTATATTTCCTTTAAAATCCTAAATTATTTAAGTGTAATTGAAATTTTATAGCTATTATGATTTCAACCCCATGAAAGACATAAGAAGGGATAAAGTTATTATTTGAATGAGTAGGAAGCATAGGAGAGCAGCTTCCAAAAAGAAATATGATAGTTTGTTGACTAGACAGTCCCAAATATCTCCGATATCGTTGGAGCATGATCTTCAGCTTTCTGACCAAGCATTTTTCACAGACTAAATTGTGCAGCAGGAAATAAGAAGGATTTTCCCATGCTGTCTCTACAGAATCAGGACATCGACTTACCTTCATTTAAGCTCTGGTCCATCTTTGAACTGTATATAGTCTGTTGAGAGAGTAGGGACATTTTTGCCCAGTAGGAATTATCTCCTGATGAGAGACTTCTTTTTGATGCTCATTGTCTTCTTCCAAGTCAAATGGGATCTGTCAGGAGCTGATTATCTTAAGTCAAACAATTCTTAAGATAATAAAAACATCTTTAAATGCCATTTTGTGTATGCCTCTGAGGGTTTTGAAGATATCTATCGATTTATTTATAAATCTATCATCTATCTTCTATCTATGAACAAAAACTGTATATTTTTAACCATTTACTATCTGTTTAACCTATTAAGTCTATTTTGTGATAAATTAAGACTAATATTTGTCATGACCAGAAGCTGAACTGGCCAGTCAACTTGTATTATCCAGACTCCTAAACAGACTGCAATAGAAACCCATAAGAGGAGCGGAAGTAAACCTGTACTTTTAAATAATTTGTATAGGTGCAGTGCCTTATATAAGTTGGAATATACATAATATGTGCCAAAATATAAAATTATATACTAATTAATCAAAATTAATCTTATTTTATCAATATACAAAATTCTATACCAATGTCAAAAGATAACATTGTTTGAGAATAACAATAGTTTTAAGTTTCAGAGCAGATTCAATAATCTATCCTTATATGTTATCATTTCTATATTATATACATATATTCCCCCTCTTTTTCTTTTCACATCTTTTCCCTCTACATGAGAGAAAGAAGGATAGAGAAAAGAAAAAGAGATCTCCAAGTCTAACTTTCTATATCTTGCTTAACAAGACCATATAACAATTTGTAACAATTCCCCCTAAACAATATCTATAACCCATCAAATAACCAAAGAATCACCCAACCCACTTTTTGGGAATGGAACGTCACTCTCTTAAAACTGCTTCCTGCTCAATTGGGACACAGAAAACCTGTTTGAGGACCCAATAAAATGGAAAAAAAAAATTGAGGACCCAATTTGCTTAAAATGGTTAAGCAAATAAATTGTAACATTTGTTGTCCAGTCTGTATATGCTCAGGAATTTGAATGTCCTGAGCAATTTGTAGTATGAAGCTGGACTTTGGGTAGGAAAGTTCAGGGCTTTATTGAAGTCCTGTCTGGAACAGTCTTTGAGGCTGGGGCATCTTAGCAAGCTGTTTGAAGTTGTTCTAGATGTAGATTTTGGAGGAAACAGCTATTGAGGCAGTCTATGAGGCTGGATCATTTGGGTTACTTGTCTTTTTCGTGTCTGGATAATCAATGAAGACTGGCAAAGAGCTTGCAGTAATTATTCTATAATAGAATATATTTCCTAGTTGATTAGTCAAATACATATGGACTGGACATTGAGAATGTATGTCACACTTTTAGTTTTCATAATTGTTATTAATTTCTCCCAAATAATTACTGCAAGCTCTTTGCCAATCTTCATTGATTATCCACAATGACATAATCTCAGCATTAGTAAGAGGCACTACTATTTAGGCCGGGTCCATTCCTGATAACTGATATAGTCTTATTCTACCTATTATAATTAATTTAGATATCTTTTCTATGTATGCCTTTAATTTTTTTACTTTGTTTGTGTGGGGAGAAGATCCACTTGCTGGGTTTTTGAGTGGCTCTTTCCCACTTCCGGGGCTCGTTCCTCCGCCTTGGTTCTGCACCACGCCACATCTGGGGTCCTTGCTACGCTGCTCCTTGTGGTCTGGGTTCTTCCCTGTGCTGTGCCCCTCTGCTTGCACCCCTCTGTCTGGGTCCATGCTGCACTGTGCCAAAACCTGAGGCCTGGGTATATCTGTTTACTTGAGTGTCTCAGGGTTTCATGAGGGACCCCCACTAGTCCCTGGGTTCACTTGGTGTGACCCTGAAGGTTCATGCTTCTCAGGATGTTGCTCAGCTTATTTATATTTCTGCGATGTTGTAGCTATCCACCCACCCCCAGCTCAAATGTGACCCTGCCGACTGCCGCCATCTTGGATCTCCTCCAGGTTTCTTGTTTTTTTTAAAAAGGTTATAGAAAACAGAATGAAGAAATAAGTCATGTTTTAAAAATTGTATTGAATGAAGAAGACAGTGTTGGGGAACACCAGCATTATTTGGCTCAAGTGTTTTGAAGGTATTAAATTGGTTAGTATAGTTTTTATTGGGAAATTAGTAGCCTACTTGCTGAAGATACCTACAAAATGTGCTAGTTAAGTCCAAAGAGCAAAACCACTATTTTTTGTTGTCATTGTTTCTGAGAACTGAAGTCCAAAGTCTTGTATTTGCTAAACATGTGGTCTTCCACTGAATTATAATGTGGCTCCAGGATAGTCATATTCAGTCAGGATTTATTAAAATCTTGCTTTCCTTTGGGATAATGAAACACACAATTGTATTTTATTTGTGACTATTAAAGGTCCTCTGTAGAGGTCAGCATCTGCCTTAATGTCCTATTGGACCCAGGCTAGTCTGACATCTCCTGACATAATTATATTTTTTTGCTGCGTATTTTTATTTTAAGAAAACAAAATTGTCTTAAATTCTTTGTGGTGTCATGGAAAGATACACGTTTAATCATCTTTTAAATGGAAGGGAGTTAAAACAAAATCTCTCCTTTTTATTTGCTGGCTAAATTTTCAAATTAGTTATTGTTATGGTTAGTTTTTGTCAACCTGACATAAGCCTAGTGATACCTGGGAAGAGGGAATCTGAACTGAAGAATTGCCTTCATCAGCTTGGGTATGTCTGTGGTACATTTTCTTGATTGCTGATTGATGACCACTATGGGTGATGCCATCTCTGGGCAGGTGGATCTGGGATGGTTTCTCTCTCTCTCTCTCTCTCTCTCTCTCTCTCTCTCTCACACACACACACACACACACAAGCTTAACGAGTCAAGGGGGAATGAGCCAGTAAACAGTTTGCCTGTGTGGTTTCTGCTCAGTTTTGTCTTCAGATTTCTGCCTTGAGTTCCTGTCTTGGGCTCCCTCAGTGATGGTGTGTAACCTGGAAGCCAATGTAGACCTTTTCCTCCTCATGCTGCTTTTTGTTTTGGTGTTTCTCACAGGACAGAGACACGGACTGCAATGCCATCTATACTCCATTAGTTTATTCCGTGAAGATAATGGTTCAGCCACAGTAAAAGCAATGGCCTTATGTTGGGCTTATATCTGAGTCTGATCATGGTCATGGAAGAAGTGGACAATATCAAAATGTTCATTTTTTTGTTTCTTGCCATGACAGACTCTGGAACATGTAGTCTATTATTATTTTTATATCTATGACATAAATACAGAGGAACCCAAAGCTCTCCAAGCTCATTCCACCTTGAAACCTCTAACCTTTGTTCGTCAGAGCTATAATTTTTCTCTCTGGCATGGTGGAACTACCTACATATATGTAACTGGCCAGAGGAAAAAAACAAAGAGTCTTGAGTGATTTTAGGTAGCAGAATGATGGAATTCGTAGTTTGGTTTAATTGAGAATCTCACGTTGCTTTTTCTGTGTCTGTAGAAAGGATACTTATGAACTTTTATTTCTCTTTTTCTTTTCACTTCAACAAAAGTAATTTAAGTATACAAGAGTGAAGACGATGACAGCAGCCCGGGCATTAACATTTGAACACTTTCCAGTTTTATGTCTTATTAAGCAGTAGTGTAAGTAATATGCACATATTTCAATAAAATACATGAAAAACTTTGCACATTGTTAAGACAGTTTCTCACAGTGTGTTTTGTCAATTCTGGAAGTCTGTGAGAATCTGGCAAACTGTCAGGAAGTAGGGTTAATATGGGAAGACACTGAAAGGGAAGAATATCTGATTAGGTGATGGGAGGGATTGTGAATGTTTAACGGATAGTTAAAATAAATTACCAAGTGCACTAGAGTAGTTTCCATTGAACACATATATGTCAGGATTCTTGAGCCTGCATTTTACAGTTTAAGAAAAAGAAATACATACATACATGCATACATACTCATGATATAGCATTTATATGAAACAAGCATATTAACATTCATTGCAAAACATCAAGACTAAAATCCCTTTTAAGTTTAACATTAAGGTATAGTGTATAGAGCTCAAACAATTACCATTTCAAGGTACAACATTAGATGGAGAATTGTCCTATGACACATGAGAGTCTTCTATACACAGTGAAAGATATTTATGTATCATAAAAATATCTGGATGGGTTTTGCTAGTGTGAATCACTTTCTTAAATAGTGAGAACATGAGTGACCTCTATAAAAAACCATGCACATGACTGCATTGTGAAAGAGATGCCCTGGGTCAGAGTACAGAGAGATCATTCATAGTTATGTAGTTCATCTTCCTGTATCAGGCAAATTCATCTCTGTATTTGATTCATGTATATTCAAGAAGTGCCTTAAGAAATCCACCTAAATCTTCTTTTCTTTCACACTGTACCACAGGCTGGCTATTAGCACCTGACTCATGGCAATGTAGAAGCAACAGTCAAGCATGGTGGTAATACTGACTGTCAATGTAGCAGGATCTGGAATCACCATGGAGACAAGCCTAGGGCATCAGTGAACGATTATCTCAAGTAGGTAATTGAGGGGGGTAGACTAACCTTAAATATAAGCAGACCATTCCATGGTCTGGGATCCTTGGGCTGCATATGCAGGAGGAAGCTGAGCCAACCTTTGCCTCTCTTCTTTCTCAATTGTGAATACACTGTGCCTGACTAGCTCCTGGAACTATGACTTTTCTGTGGTGATGGACTGTGCCCTCAAACTGTGAGTCAAAATAAACCCTGCCATACATTGTTTTTTTTTCAGGAATTTTACCACAGCAAGAAAAGAAACCAATTCAGTAAGTTCATTGAGTGGACTTTCCACAGAAGCTAGCCCATAGGGTGGCTCAGGGATTGCTAGCCATCTGCATTGTTTGCCTTCCTCATTAAAGAAGACACTAGAAGAACGTGGATTTGGGTTAGATAAGATAGTGTCACTAGATCTTACGATGCCACTTTCATACCTGTAAATCAAGGAAGCCTTTCTTCAAAGAAAAGAACTTCCTCCTGCACTAAAGGGACAGATCAAAGGGGCCGTGTTTATTCAGAAATAATTATGCTGCAGAAGCTACACCATCGTGATTGAGTGTCGATGTTGCTAGCCTTGTTTGAAAGCTAGTGATTGCCTTTTCCACAAAGTGTATAAATTAATCAATAGCTTTAATTGCTAGGTAACTAGGGACAGAGATGAAGAATAATACCTACTTTTTTTTCCTATGTTTAATTATTTCTAGAGCAAGCCATATGAATATATCTTGGCCTTGAGAAGCACATGTTCATACTTGCATAGGCTATTTTTTGTTTGTTTGTATTTAGGTCTTTGAAGAATAACCCTTTTGTATAACCTGATCATTCCCTAGATGTGATCTCTCTTACAAGTACAAATTGAGTTCCTCTTCTCACCTCACAACATTGTCAAGTTATTTGAAAAAGAAATTCCATCCCATCAATAGCTAAGCCTCAAACAAAAATGCGGTCTTATATCTTGTCAAAGAAGGAATGTCTAAACTTCAACGAGATTGGCAGCTTTTCACAGAGAAATTGCTTGATAGTTTATTGTATAATTTTGAACTTCTAGGATTTCTATAAATAATATATACATTATGTTATTTATTGTTTGCCTGCATTGTTTACCTTCCTCATTAAAGTAGACTAGAAGAACATGGATTTGGGTTAGATAAGATAGTGTCACTAGATCTTATGTACTAAATAGCATAATAGACCTGGACCATATCTCACTCACCTATTATGCTATTTAGTACATAAGATCTAGTGACACTATCTTATCTAACCCAAATCCATGTTCTTCTAGTCTACTTTAATGAGGAAGGAAACCATGGAAGGGAGGAAGTAGATACTTTTACATTGAAAGCAGACATTACAACATCATGCCTTTTGGCTTATTTAAGGCAAGAAAGAAAGGATTGATGATCTCCAATCTCTAGCTAAGTAAAAAATAGGACACTCAATCATGATGGTGTGGCTTCTGCAGCATAATTATTTCTGAATAAACACAGCTCCTTTGATCCATCCCTTTAGTGCAGGAAGAAGTTCTTTTCTTTGAAGAAAGGCTTCCTTGATTTACAGGTATGATTACAGGTATATACATTATATTACTTATAGAATATATGTATATTTATATATATACACATACACTCAAACTGACTTGTATATAATGTTTATATGTTACACATATGATATGTTTATATATTACATATGTCAGCATGTATGTTTGTACCATAAAATTCATACACAAGTACTTATGTGTGTGTGTGTGTGTGTGTGTGTGTGTGTGTGTGTCCACAAATTTTCACTAGAACACCCTTTGGAAAAAATAACAGTAAATATATGACTCCCTCCCTGAGCATCCTGGGTGCCATGGGTGAGTGAGATATGGTCCTGGTCTATTATGTTATTTAGTACATAGTGTTCTAACTCTTCTAGAACCCCGAGGAAGGAAACCATGGAAGGGAGGAAGTAGATACTTTTACATTGAAAACAGACATTACAACATCATGTCTTTTGGCTTATTTAAGGCAAGAAAGAAAGAAAGGATTGATGCTCTCCAATCTCTAGCTAACTTAAAAATAGGATTGGATGTTATGTATTGTGATTTATTGTATTATTGCTTATGTTGTTATGAAAATGAAGTATATAAAATAGAAAAAAAGATCACACATGCAATTAAAGCACCAGAGCTGGACATGGTGGTGCACGCCTTTAATCCCAGCACGTAGGAGGCAGAGGGAGGTGGATCTCTGTGAGTTTGAGTTCGAGGCCAGCCTGGCCTACAAAGCAAGTCCAGGACAGCCAGGGCTATTACACAGAGAAACCCTGTCTCAAAAAACAAAACAAACAAACAAACAACCCCCCCAAAAAAACCCCTCAAAACAAAACAAAAAACCACCACCACCACCAAAAATAACAACAAAAAACCCCCAAAACCCCACAAAAAAACAAAACAAAACAAACAAAAAACAAAAAAACCAAAAGCTCTCCATCCCTGGACCAGAAACTGGCCCCACCCACCACTAAAAATGGGTCTATTAAGATAATCCCTGTTAGACACACTCAGAGGCTTATCTCTGATATGATTCTAGTTCTTGTCAAGCTGACAACACTAACCATCTCAATAGGAACACCCTCATTTTAGCTCCTTCCCAGTCATTATGGAGCAGTTGATATGCTAGATTAGTGACATGGAGTTTTAAGAGGCATCTGAGTGTCAGTGGCTTGTGGAGATGGAGCAATGTCCTCCAGGGTGAGTACACACACTGAATCTATGTCTAATGGATGGTTCTATTCCTTGCCCCCATCTCTGCTTCTAGCCAGGATTCACAGTGTCCAGGGGTCAAGGGGTAGCATCAGACTAGTTCTCTTCACTACACCCATGGTGAGCTACTAGTGACCTGTTGTGTTTCTCTCTGATCATGGCTCTGTTAGTTTACAGGACCTGGTTCCTAAGGGGAGGATGCTTCCATCCAACTGAGTTGGAAACTGCCCCCACCAAAGCACTTTGGAAACCCTGGGCCTCTGAGTCAGTAAGTGAAGAAGGAATCAGAGCACTGGCTTGTGCCATCAGACTTATCCAGAGGAGCTTGCTTCTAGAAGTGGTGGGAGGATAGTGTGGGAGGCAGCTGCAGCTCCTCTGGGTTTTGTTCTATATCTTGGGTTCAGGTTTAGGGAAGACAGGGCTGTAGACCCAGGAGGCACACCAAGTTGCTTCCTCAGGGTGAAGGGAACAGGATATGGATGAAGGAAGATGGTGAATAGAAATGCCAGCTACAACTATGTGACCAGTTGGACAAAGGAAGGCTGTAACATTTATGATGTATCTTCCTTGTGGGATGGGTAATGCTTATGTATGCATATTTTAAATAAATGTTTTTGTGTATTTCCTTACCTCTTCCCCTTGTCATCTGAGATCAAATATGTGAGCAGGAATTTTAAAGGGATGGATATTATGTTGTTACTCAGGGGAGTGTTCTAGAAATGTCAGTCATGTCAAGCTGATTGGTAAGGTTGTTCAAGTGGTCTACATGTTGCTGATTTATGCCAATTGCTGATAAAAAGTTGTTGACATTTTTGACTATATTTGTGGATTTCACTATTTATTTTTCATAATTTCTCAGTTTTTTTATTCAGCCACTTTACAGCTCTGTCATGTAAATATGTATTTAATGTCAGCAGTGAGAGGACAGAGACACGACTCCATCCTGTCATCTTTAGGAGGCGTTCCCCTAGATTCTTATGGAACTTGACTCAGGCCAAACCAGAATTCGTATATTTCACACGGGAAAGAGTTTCATCATGATATGGTAGGATGAGAAATAGAGTTCAAGATTTTATTAGGACATGTTGAAGAGGAATACATAGCCAAGAGCAGGGGTGTTGGTTTCTGCAAGGAAGTCTCAGAAAGTAAGAGAAGCCCAAATGCTCTTCGTATTTGTCATACATACCATTTTGGTGGATCTCATTTACACCTCAAAGGATTGCTAAACACTCTGTTTCCTCACTTCCTTTCCTTGTGATAAGGGAGAATGTAGATTAACTCAGGGGAGGCGTTGGATAGAGTTACAGGAAGCCATGAGCCACTCAGGTTGCACAAGTGGTTCAGGACATGTCCTTTCCTTGTGAAAAGGGTTCATAGAGATTTGTAGCATTTTTTCAGGTCATGGCTGGGAAGAGATAAAGGCCTCAATCAGATGTTAATTGTGCTGAGATTTTTGCTTCTCTGTGGGGAGGAGCTTCAACCTGATTGGTGAGTGTGGGAAGCCCCTCCCTTCTCATCTTCCCAAGATTTTTCTGGTCTTACTGTCCTGCCTTACTTATGATCACGACATCTGCATAAGAGCAAAGCTCCTTGTCATTATGAAATATATTTCTGTATATTTAGTAATATCATTTGTTCTAAAATGGAGTTTATTTAGTATTAATTTAGAAACTTCAGATCTCTTTGGGGTATTTTATTTTGTTACTTAAAAAAATTAAAGTCACTTTGAAAGTTTAAAAAGGTATAGTTAGGATATTATAAAATCTTGCTTCATAAATCCAATCTAATAAACTCTGTCTTTAATTAGGTTTTTAAATCAATTTCAGTTAGTGGACAATTTGGAAATATTGAGTTCAAATATATGACCTTTAAATTTTTGAGGAATATTTATCCTTCTTTTCTTTGTTCTTTCTTCTCTCTCTCTCTTTATTTCGACAACTTTATATATATTTGCAGTGAAATGTGATCATACCTATCCCAGTTTCCCCCCTTCAACTACCTCTGCCCTCATACCAACAAGTCTCTTCCCAACTTGATCCTTTTATTTATTTATTTATTTTGATAAACCACTGAGTCAAGTTAGTGCTGTCCATATGTGGAGCACTGGCATTCTACTAGTGGGAACACCCTCAAGAAGGAATGGTCCTCCCTTCTCCAGCAGCTATCAGTTAACCATGCGGAAGCAAGTCAGCCAGATTTTCAGGCCAGATAGGGGGAATGCTCATCCAGGCACCACCCCTTCCTGATAAACCCTGGTAACTGATAGCTCAGGAGTGAGAGTTCATGTCCAGAGACAGCATTTCCCAGCTCTTCTCCCATCTTCTGGCTTATATTCACTTTGTCTCCTCTTCTGTTATGTTCCCCGACCCTTGGTGTCCGACCTTGGTGTGTGTGTGTGTGTGTGTGTGTGTGTGTGTGTGTGTGTGTGTGTGCTTGTGTTAGTTAAAGTTGTTCAATACAATATTTCCTTCCACCCTCCCTCCTACCCTCCCTCTATACCTCCCTCCTCACCTCTCTCTTCATTTCCTTCAGATTGATGAGAAGAAAAGACACAGAGACAAGAGCTCAACAACAGTACTTCCTCTCCCTGCCCTACCAACCCCAGTGATGGCTGACTATGAGAGGTTTACTGATTAGCTAACATTTCTACCCATTAGTCATCTTATTGCTCTTGCTAACCCTAGCAAAGGCCAAGAGAAGCCAAAAGGAAAAGTCTTTAGTTCTCTCCCACTTCACCTTCTCTGCCCTGAAATTATCCCAGTCTGTGAGCAGAGAGTGGGTTCTGCAGGTCTTTCCCCCAAAGAGCCTGTGTTGTTCTGTGGGTTTGTCCAGCTTCAATAGGATGGTTTTTGGTTTATCATATATATATATATATATATATATATTTTTTTTTTTTTGTGTGTGTGTGTGTGTGTTGTTTTGTTTTTTTGAGACATGTTTTTTTCTGTGTAGCCCTGGCTGTCCTAAACTTGCTTTGTAGACCAGGCTGACCTCGAAGTCACAGAGATCCGCCTGCCTCGGCCTGCTGGGATTAAAGGTGTGCACCTCCACGCCCTGCCAGCCTATTCTTTTCTAATGAGAGACAAAAAGGGAGTGGATCTAGAGAGGGGGTAGGGAAGAACTAGGAAGAGAAGAGGGAGGGGAAACTGTAATCAGGATATGTTACATGAGAAAAGAATCTATTTTCAATAAAAGGAAAAAAATGTAAAAAACAAAAGAAAATCTCTTTTTGGATTTTTGATGACTGTAAGTCCAGGATCATTTTCCTAACATCAGTTTATGTCAGACAATACAACTTTATTCTATATTTGATCATTTTCCAGTGTAAATTCCAAAGATCTATCGCTCTATCCGTCTTTCTATCTAGGTTTGGCTGCCTCTCTTTATTAAACCAGTCTCCAGTTCTGAACATGAGGCCATGGGGCTTTGACTATTTTAACAGTTTTGTTTACTAATTCTATTATCTGTGTCATTTGAGTTAGTTTTGGTGCATTCATTGTTTTTTTTTATCTTATTGCTAGCCCTTTTTCTTTTATTATGCACATGCTTAATAATTTTTATCTGGATGCTTGATGTCGAGGATTCCATGTTTTTGAGTTCCCTTTACACTCTTACAGTAGCATTGCTCTCTGTTCTGGGACAAGTGACATGGAAGCATCCTGTCTGTCTGATCTTACCCCTGAGCCTGGGCAGGTGTGAATAGTGATCAAGTTCTGAGATTCCCTCCAACTAAGGCCACCCAGGGCTCCATGCCGCACCCCTGAAGCATGGTGTTTTGTGCTCTGCAAGGCAAGCCACTTTGTCTTCTTCCTGGTTTGTTCCTGGGATTGCTGTCGTTCTCACTGTCAGGTGGTTCTGTCTCTGTAGTTACCTGGAACACATGCCCATCAGTATTTTTCCAAGGTCTTGAAGGTCTTCTGTAGATTTCTTTGGTCCTTTAAGGGAATACATCTCCTCATCAGTACTTAGCTCAGGAACCCTAGATACCTTGGGCTTACTTGTATGTCAGCCAGGTCTCCCCAGTTCAGGTAAATGAACATGACTTCCCTGCATTCCTGTGGATGTGACCTGGACATACTCTTCAGGCAGTACCTTAAAATAACCCTCCAGCCTGCCTTATCTTTTTCTACATTCCAGGGATCTCCATGGCAATGTCATGCAAAGCACTTGCTTCTTTTATTATGCCCAGTTGTGTTAATTCTTGATCGCAAGTGAGCAAACTTGTATTTCCCATCTTGGAAATAGCCACATTATTAAAAGCAAAACCAAATGTGGGCCCATTTTCTTTGATTCAGGGAAAAAAGAGGTCTTCTTTTCTCTTCGTTTACTTTAAATACATGCAAGGCGGTGGGCGAAGGACGCAGTCAGCTCTTGATAGTTGGACACTGACTTTCTGTACTGCCTTCTTACTTTCTTTCACCTTGTGTAATGCTGAGACACGAGATGATTTAAATATGGACGTTTCAGCTTGAATGATGAAATGCTATCCAGATACCAAAGTTAAAAGATGATTTTAGGATAAGAATTAGTCTCCAGAGATTCTTCTCATTAAGATATGTCTTCCGTGCTTCCTGAATAGTTTTTTTTTTAATGTCTGTGAAGTAGAGAGGGATTCAAGGATGGGCATGCTTTATGTAAATCTACATTTTAATCTGATCAATCATTTCATTAGTCTGGGGGCAGTTTCAGTAGCAGGTTTTGAAAGAGGTTTACAAGTATTTCAGACAATTGTTATTTTATTTTTTGTTTGCTATTTTCAATCACATTCTGAGAATATACTTTGAAATATTTCATTTAAAAAAATAAAAGTATGTTCTGTCTTGGCGGATGGCAAGCCATTGCCATTTGGATTCTTGGTCTACAAATTGAGAAGAAAAGCTGTTATTATTATTGCTATCATTTCTCCCTATATATTATATTATTTAATTTTATTTATGTTAATTATATTAAGAGAGAGAGAGTGTGTGTATGAGTCTGTGCATGTGCGATTCAGGTGCCCTCAGAGACCAGAGGAAGGTGTTGGATCTCAGGAAGGAGCTGGATTTACAGGTGGTTGTGAGCCACCTGATGTGGGTGCTGGGAACTGAACTCCAGTTCAACCACAGAGTCAGCTCTCTAGCCCCTCTCTATATTCTAGAAAGGAAACATGTTTGTTTAATATTGTTAAGAGAAAGCTGTAGGCATGGCATAGCAGAAGAATCCCCTATACATACACCATACACACACACACACACACACACACACACACACATACACACAAACATACACATACATACACACACAAAACACACAAGTGCATACTTATGAGCACACATACACAGTTTTTTTTTTGAGACAGGGTTTCATGTAGCCCTCACTGGTTTCAAAATTGCTTTTGCCCAAGACTGACCTAGAACTCATGATTTTCCTGCTTTAATTTCCTGAGTACTGGGATAATGGCTTTAGCCACCATAATTAGCTTTTTCAGTTATTATTATCATACTTATATCAATCAGTTATTTATTAGTTCTCTCCAGACTCAATGTGCTTTTTTAAAAAATGTATTTTTTTCTATTTTTTATAATACTATTATGGTATAGTTGTGAAATGTCCTACAGGCTCATGTGTTTGGATATTTGATCTCCAGATGGGAGTGTTGTTTTTGTAGACTGTGAAGTTTTTTTTTAGGAGATGTTATCTGGCTGGGGGAAGAAGGTCATTGCATGGTGGGCCTTGGGACTGGTGGCTTAGCTTCCCTTTTTTTCTGTTTCCTGGATCTGCCCTGATGTGAAAAAGTTGTTTCATACTCCCCACAGCCATAAATGTGAGCTGTTCTACCACTCCTCTCTGATGTGATGGACTGGCTCCTCAAATAGCTAGCCAAAATAAACTCTTCCTCTTGTAATGTGCTGGTTGTTGGGTATTTGGTCCCAGTGATGAGAAAGGCGAGGAGTGTAAGTACTCAGTAATACGTGCTGTTATTCATTTCTATAGGCCATAAAACCAGAAATGGGACATTAAATATTTTTTGCCCTCTTGAAACAACTGTTCTATGGGAAGCCAAGGGCAGGGTCTGAGTTATTTTAATTTGAAGTTGATTATCCTTTTCTCTGTCTTTTTATGTGACATTAATTTGAAAATGAATATCATCCTGAGAATCAAGGTAGCTATGTCAAATAAATCATGTGAGGGGAAACTGCTTTCTGAGAGGCTCATTCAAATAGACCCAGGGTTTTATTGATTCAATTTTTAATGATTATCCCTTTTTAGAAGACTGCACAATTGTTTAAGCTGCTTACTAAAGGTTTTACTTCAACAGTTTTATGTATTAGTGTGCACTGGGAAAACAGAAAGTGTGTTTGCTTTAATCCACCATACAGCTTAAACACTCCCACACCAGATATTAGTTCATTGAAATCTCCGTGGTTTTTAAATATTTGGGCTTTTTTGGTGTTTAATGGATATTGTGATATACTAACTGGTATATGAAGAAGTATCAGAATTGTGTTATAATCACTTAGAAATAATAAAACTAGCCAACCAGTGGATAGATAAGATCAGGAATGGCTGGCTTAACATCCCTCTTCACTGAGCATTAAACAAAACTTACATTAGCTTGTTTATTCACTGAATTCTTATTATTTTAGACATGGGGTATATGTCAGCAAATAATCCCCCTGCCCCCACCATCAATGACAAAAAAGCCAAAGTAAAACCAGAGGTCAGAGGTAGCTTGGAAGCTGAACATGCTTGATGTGCGGACATGAGCCCAAGTTGAAATTCCCAGCATCTCAATTAAATTTTTACTAACTTTTATTCATTTACTTGATATATGAATGTTGTGGTGTGATTGAGAGCACATACATGTGATTGTGTACATGTACAGCCTATCAGACAACTTCAGGAGTTAGTTCTGTCCTACCGTGTGGGTCCTGGGGGTTGAATTTATATTGTCAGGTTTGGCAGCTGGTGCCTTTACCCACTGAGCCATTTTGTTGGTCCATAGCACCCAAATTCATTCATTCATTCAATTCATTCATTCATTCTCTCTCTCCCCCCCTTCCTGCCTTCCTCCCTTTCTCTTCTCTTCTGTCTTTCTTCTCTTCTCTCTTTCTCTCTTCTCTTTTTCTTCCCTCTTCTCTTTTTCTTCTCTCTTTCTTCCCTTTCTCTTTCTTTCTTCCTTCTTTCCCCCTTTCTTTCTTCCCCCTTTCCATCTTTCTTCCCCTTTCCCCTCTTTCTTTCTTCCCCTTTCCCTCTTTCTTTTTTCCCCTTTCCCTCTTTCTTTCTTCCCCCTTCCCCTCTTTCTTTCTCCCCCCTTTCCTTCTTTCTTTCTTCCCCTTCCCTCTTTCTTCCTTCCCCTTTTTTCTTTCCCCTTTCCCTCTTTCTTTCTTCCCCTTTCCCTCTTTCTTTCTTCCCCTTCCCCTCTTTCTTTCTTCCTTCCTTCCTTCCTTCCTTCCTTCCTTCCTTCCTTTCTTTCTTTCTTTCTTTCTTTCTTTCTTTCTTTCCCCTTTCCCTCTTTCTTTCTTCCCCCTTCCCTCTTTCTTTCTTCCCCCTTCCCCTCTCTCTTTCTTTCCCCTTTCCCTCTTTCTCTCTTCCCCCCTTTCCCCCTTTCTTTCTTCCCCTTCCCCTCTTCCTTCTCCCCTCCCTTTTTCCTTCCCCCTTCTTCCCCTTCTCCTCCCTTTTCTTTCTTCCCCCCTTTTTTCCCCCTTCTTCCCCCTTCTCCCTTTCCCCTTCCTCCTTCCCCTTTCCCCTTCCTCCTTCCCCTTTCCCCCTTCTCCTCTCCCCTCCCCTCTCTTCTCCTCTTCTCTTCTCTCTTTCCTCCATATTCCCATCCCTCCCTCCTTTCTCCCCTCCCTTCTGCTCTCTTCCCACCTTCTCTCAGGTAAAGTCAAATTGCCATTAAAGTGTTTCCAACAAAAGAAGAGGCAAATCATGGGTAAAAATAGCTGATGTACAGTGGTGATAGCAATAGTGATATCTTATGCGCTGTTGGTCTGATCAGCTTCCAATCATTTACTTGACAATGTCCTGTTATCTAGTGTGTAAGAACATTGCTACATTTAAAGACAGTGTCTTCAAAGAAAGGTTAAAATGAATGCATTGTTTGGACCTAAACCTAGCATCATTGATATCCTATTAGAAGAGATTATTGGGGACTAGTGTTATTGGTCTGTGGGTAAAGAAGGTACTTGCCATGAATTCCAAAAACTTGAGTTTAATTACCAGGTCTCATATGGTAGAAGGAGAAAACTGACTTCTATGAATTGTTCTTTTATTTTTGCACTTGTCCTATGGCTTAGGCACATACCACATCATTAATAAATGAATAAATACAAAAGAATATCAGTGATAAAGACTATGAAATGTATAGGAATATATCCTTGTTGAGTCTCAGTGGAACAAAGGATGAATGAATTCTAAGGATGGGAAGGGATGTGGCATGGAGCAGGGCATGGCTTCAGCACTGTATGACATTCAAAGTCTATGTAACATATATGTGTTTCTGGAAGACCCTGTAACCTTTGTAAGCAAGTGTCCAAGAGTTTCAGAAAGTTCAGTTGTGTCATGAAAGGTCTGCATTTAAATTCTCAGATTAACCTTGGGACGTCAAGTCTGCTGATGATGAACTCTTTGCGCCATAATGCCAACACCACAGAAATTAGGGTCCCTGTCTGAGTTAGGACTCAAAAAGAGTATGTATCTAACGGAAACTCATGACTAGTCAGCTATGCAGCTTGTTGGAGCTGTTCTCTCTGTCTCTGTCTCTCTCTCTCTTCCTTTCTCTGTGTATAGAATCTTGGGAAGGATAAGTATAGTACCTCATTAAAGGAATAATTAATTATTCTGCCCATCTTTTTTTTTTTTTTTTTTTTAGCAAGGCCTAGGGTGAGCACATTTTTCCAGGGGCGATTTCTCCTTCTTGAGGCATGGTCCCTCATGGTTCCTCATGGACCTTGATCATGGTCCTTCATGATCCCTCATGGTCCTTGAGGCATGATCCCTCATGATCCCTTGGCCAGGGTGCTGTTTCTTTCCAGGCCCTGACTGCCACTCTAGCAATGCTGTCATTTGTGCCAGTTCCTAAGTTTGTAAGAAGTCTCTTTTAAGTTTCCAGCACTTTTTACTTTTAGCATCCTTACTGCTACAGCTGTTATATTTGATGTAATAAAGATCTTTTATAAGGTTGATTGTGGATGAAGAATTGATACCTTCTGAAAAACCTTGCATAGTTATAAAACCTTCATTTAGAATGACATCATGAATACAGCACACAGAAGTTACATGGTCTGAGTTAGTTGAGGCAGTCATCTGAGAAACTTAGCAAAGTAGGATCATAAAAGTGATAATATGCATATATTCAACATTTTATTTTAACTTAAAACATCTAAATGTGCACTCATTCATCAGCTTCATGATTTAAGGTAAGCTTTCCATAGAGTGGGGATTTTCCAGTGCAATTTCTATGTAATTTATTTCCTAAAAGACATTCTATAATTTCCAAATCCTGCTTCATTTTATTTAAAGTAAAGAGACAAATTAAAGGTTTTCATGAAGCCATATGGAAACCCTGTAAGTTTTATGAACGATTTTTCCCAACCCATAATTCTTTGTGGTTCTCTCTTTTTGTCTAGTGTTGTGGAGTATTACTTCACAGCTTCCTTTTATTTAGTCTTTTCAGCCATTCAATTTAGTTTCATAGGAATAATTCTTCCTATTCATTCTCACATTTTAAATGTCTTATTATTATTGTTATAATAAGTGTAAACACAACTGGCATAAAGGTTGAGGAATAAGTGTAGGTGGTTCTTGATAAGTGCACAGCTAGCTTGCTGATACTACAGAATGGAGAAAGTACACTCATTTGCTGAGTGTGAAGACTGGGGATTGGCTAAGAGAGTTTACCATGATCCTTGTGGGGTAGCCTGGGCTACATAGTGAGTTCCAGGGTAACCTCAGCTAATCAGTGAGATCTTATCTCAAAAACACACAGAAAATGATAGCTCAGTTGGCTGAGGGCTTCCTAGAATGTGCAGCATTGCTTCAGTCCCCAGAACTGTAGAACCTGGTTATGGTGGTGCAGGCCTATCCCAAGCCCTCTGGTCAGAAGTTCAAGGCCATCCTTGCCTATAAGTTGAATATGAAGCTATCTCATCTTCATGTCCTACAACATTGACATGAACTGTGTGGAGAGTCCTCCATGACAGACGAGGTGGGGACAACAAAAGGGCTGTGTATGGCAGAGTATTGACAGTTACATGTGGGGCTTCTTGATAGGTTTCTTCAATATATAAGATACGTGAACCCAAACACCCACCAAGTCAAAACATTACCTCACATCATCCTGATCCATGGTAATGGCCCCATGTGTAGTGTGGGTTGCTGAGACCAGCGAAAGTATTTGTCAGGGAACACTGAGGGGTTTTGTTTTGTTTTTCTTTCATTTTATCCTCCCTTTCTTCACTTTTTTTTTCTTGACAGGGACTTGCTATGTACCCCAGGCTGTCCTCAAACTCATTATCTTCCCAATCCTCCTGCCTCTGCCTCTCAAGTGTTTGGGTTATAGGTGTGCCCTACCATGCCTGGTGCACTGAGATTCTTCAGTGTAGAAGTGGACACAGTGGGTGTGGGAATACTCTCTCCTTCTCCTTTCCTTCTTCCCTTTCTTTCTCCCCATCCCTTTCCCTCTCTCCTACCTCTGTCTCCTGGGAAAAGGAACTTAACAAGCACTGAGGGGATATGCATTTTTTTTTTTTTTTGGTCAGTCATGCTGTAGTTTTGTGCATTAGCCTAGAGCTCTCTAAGGGATCCAGGCAAGATGAGGTGTTTAGAGATAACCTTATCCTTCAAGGATGCATCCCTGGGGACTGCTAGCTTCCAGTTCCTTACTTTTCCTTTCTTGGCAAGGATCTTTTTCCTGAGCATTTGATTGAGTGGACTAGGTTAGTCAAGCTGCAGATGGAGTAGATTTTAACACACATCATTCTTCCTTCTCATTTCCTGTTAGTACTGGTACCTCAGTTGGAGCCACAGTATGGACCAAAACCATAAGTCTAAAGGAGAGGCAACTGTCTTGATGCTGGGCTTCCCAGAATGCAGTGGCACTGTAGGGTTCTTTTATTGCATCTGTGGTGAGGACAGCTAACTGAGACCTTGAAAGGGCATAGCACAGGATCTAAGGCTTTGTTCTAGAGTCACCCTATGGTTCCAGGTCAAGAATCTGTGAAACAAACCATTTCCACCCTCTAACCCCCTGGCTAGAACTAGAAGACTCAGGACATTCTAAACTCTTTGTAGCTTCACCTCCTTCTTAGTTGACTAACACACAAATGAGCCTAGGGTTCTGATAAAAGCAAATTGGATTGTTCCATTATTACACAGGGATTACAGCAGCACTTGTCTGTTTTTGCTTATTATTATCATTATTATTATTTTATTTCTAAAAGTTACATCTCCCTACTCCCCCCTCCGGTCCCACCCTCCCACCCTCTTCCCCCATCCACTTCCTTTTTTAAAAGTTTAAGGTATATCTTTTCCCCCTCAACAGCTCCCTCTTACAGTCCAACAGATGGCCCTTTCTCTTATAACAACAAATACAAAACAAAACAACAAAAATAAGTAGGCTACAACAGTGAGAGTTATAAGGCTTAGCATACATTCCCAGTGTCCAGTCTTGCCAGGTCCCACTCCCTGGTCGTGGTGAGCCTGAAACTCACTGGGTAGACATGTCATCTGGTCTTGAATTTGACCTCTGGCCTCTGCCTCCCAAGCTCTGGAACTACACATATGTACCACCATGCCTAGCTATACCAGTGCTTTAAAGATTTTATTTAGTTTTATTGTACGTGTATGTCTGAGCACCTGCATTACACACATATATACACCACTTAAGTGCAGTGCTGTTGGATATGCCAGAATAGGGTGTCAGCTCTCTGGGAACTCGAGTTACAGGCAGATTTGAATCACCCTGTGGGTGCTGGGAACTGAACCTTGATCCTCTACAGGTGCTCTTAACCTTTGGCTCATCTCTCCCGCCTCCACTAGCCCTTTAGGAAAGAACTTTTACTTAAGCAAATATGTCACTAGTCATACCTGGACATTCTGTCATTTGCCAAAGAGCAGGCTAATGAGAACACAGCATCTATCCAAAGACTCGGTCTAGCACGATGTCTCTAGGTCAAATCATTCAACTTTGAGCACACATATATTGACTCAGTAACTTTCATCTTAGTTGAAGTTAAGCAGAAAAAGATTTCTAACCTCTAATTGGGCATATGATCTCAGAAAGAACGAATTTATCAGATGTTAAAAACAACTAAGGGCTTTTTCAGGTTATAGTAAGCCTAAGATTCAAGACTGCTCAAATTAAGACTAATAACATTTTGTCATCTTCAAGAACTGACGGGGAAGGAGGCGTGCCTAAATATGGGGCAAAAGCTAATCTCTGGAAACTTCATGCCAGGTCCTGCCAAGCACACAAAGTCCACAGGGGGTGGGACTGCTTCCAAACTCCCTCCTGATTCATTGTCCCCTCTAAGGAGCCTACCTGGGCCTGAGTCAGGGGAAAGGCTGAGAATGTTGAGTGCTTTAAGGAAGTGGACAGAAGAAAAATGTAGTGGGCACTGTTGAAGACGACATCTATCCAGGAAGTTTCTAAAACTGTGTAATTGTGAACTTTCAACCAAATCAACTCTCTTGAATTGGAGTAAAAATAACACAGTTGTGTTTGGGACTGTTGGTTGTAACAATGAATAAAAGTAACCAGAACTCTCTAGTCAGTAACAGAGACCATGAAAATACCTGGAACCCAGCAACCTGGGCTGTTTTTTGATTGAAATGCAATAAACACACATTCCCATGAAAAATCAGAATTTTCATGTTAGATTTCTGAAGATATAAATACTAGCAGCCAAAAGCACAAAAACATTAAAAGGAAGTTTTAAGACAAACTTAACACATCTGTTACCCTACTTTGATCCTGTATTGTAGCTTGCAAGCTCTAATACATGTTTTTACCAAGTTTTGGGGGTAACATTTGTGATCATGAATCCAGTGATGTAGGACAATAGTTTTTAATTTTCAAAATTTGAAAATGAATACAAAGATTTAATTTGTACACACTCCAAGTTTTTCCAAAGGCTTCCAGAAACCAAACAAAGATCTTATCTGCTAACTGCCTCTGTGGTTCTAAAATCCATGGTGGCTCCTTTGTGCCTGAAAGAGACTTCTTTCAAGTAAGTCCTAACATACTTTTTCAAATTTATCTGTAGACATTGTCACCCTTAAGGTCTGTATTCTAGTTCACTGAGATAACTGATGTGCTTCCTAGAATGTATTACCAACTTACACAATCTTGTTTTTTAAGGATTTATTTTATGTATTTACTTTACTTTTGCTTTTATGTATATGTGTGTGTCACTGGGTGTGTGCACATAAGTGTGCTGGTGGCGGTGTAGCCAAATCCTCTGGATCTGGAGTTGCAGGCAGTTGGGAGCTGCTTGATGAAGGTCTGGGAACCAAACCATGGTCCTCTCCAAGAGCCAACTCCCTTAACTGCTGAGCTGTCTCTTAGCCTCCACTTGCTGATATCGTTAACTTCCTCTAAAATACGTTTTTCTTCTCTATTTCTTGTCAACACAATAATGTCTGCTGGGTTTGATCTTTCTGGGAGACTCACAAGAGTATCTGTTCACCCCAGATGGTCTCTCATGACAGACCAAAGTATGATTTCATCAACGTCCAGCTAGGTGAGGCAAATGCATTTACTGAGCCTTCTTACAGATCATGGCTGGGTGAGGGTTACATACAGGAGCATGAATAACTCCCAAACTCCAGCACCATCACCACAAAGTCCCACCCAGACATGGATAGCAACCTCATGGAGTCCCACTCTCAATTAACCTTCCACTTCTCACACACTCAGGCATCTCCCGTGCTCACTTGCAGCTGGAGGAGGGAGAAGAATCTCAGCTGAAGGTCTTCTGTCCCTGCCTTCCCCCACAGCCCAGAAGTGTCAACAACTCCATTACCATCAGCACACACCTGCATGGTACTGTGTTGTTCTGCTCTAGTTGCCATGACTACAAAGCCCAAGTCCCACATGGAATCTTGTTAAGATTGGAGGAAAAGTGTCATACAGCCATGTCCCCTGCTCTTCATGGTCTTCGGAGATTCATCCATTCTCAGAAAATTCAGCTGTGTGTGTAACTTTCAGCAGAATACATAATTTATTTTCAAGCTCATGACATGGTATTAGATTAATTTGTTCTTGTTGAGTGTGTCTGTGTTTTCAGTCAGGTACTGAGTGTATTGCAGTGATACCATCAACCCCTAACGACTGTAGGTGAAATTTTAAGCTCATATTTAATACAATGATATTTAAAGAGACATAGGAATATAAAGAGAAATTTAGGCGTCACACATTTAATATAACTGGTGGTTCCTCAACATTTTATGCAAATGCAAAGTTTATAAAATAAATAATACTTTTTGGTTGTGAGCCTACCTTTCTAACCACTGAGCCATCTCTCCAGCCCATACTTTTTATATTTAAAATCTCACCTTTAAAAAGAGGAATGGTTTTGAAAAGCATTGGTCTGGATGTAGGAATTTATATTTATATTATATACGGATGTTTATTAGAATTGCTACTTACTTCACTTTGGGAAGAACTAGTAGAGGGGTAAGTAGGAGGAAACTATGTTACAATAGGATCCTTGGCTAGTTCTTTGGTTTGACCCAACACATCATAACCAGACTTGGGAACTGAGCCCTCAGACCTCTCAGGTATTTTCTTTTAATTCATAGTTTGTATGAATATGACTGAGCATCATTCCTGTTCTGGTGTGCCCTTGGAAGAGACTCAACAATTTGTCTAAGGGACGGGTCTTTGCTATGGGTTCTTAGAAATTTTCTAAATTGGCTTTGTAGTCGTATCAGATTTTTAAAGTTAAGTAATTTTTCAAAGTTTTATGCATGTGTATATTCTATGATGAGCTTATTTCTCCTTATTAACCCCACACCCAACAGTTTCTTGAGGTGAATAAAAGGTTGAGAATAAGCATAGGACTTCAGGGAAATTTGCATTGTTCTTATTATTCTCTGATATACAGATTTTTGGGGAAAATGCAGATCATTCTGAAGGAACTCCATTTGACAAGATTTATCATAACAAAACAAACAGAATTTGAGTCAGGGATGGTGGTGCTTTGGCAGGCTTCTGCCGAGGCCATTGTATATGGAGCCTCTTGTTCTGCTGTAAGTTTCTCTCTCAGTTTCCTCTTCCTTCCTATCTCCTTCTTTCCTTGGAATTATTCCAGTGGGTTGCATAAGCCACCTTTTACAAGCCAGGAAGATCTTAAATTGGACCACAAGAGATGCAAGGCACAAAGCAAGCCTCCCATCTTAGCGGAGGAAGGCAGAAATAAACAGGGGACAGTTCTTGTTTACATGTTGGCCAGCCGCTCACTTCCCGCCTCTGTGATGTCCGTTTTACCGTCTTGGAGGTCTTTCCACTGCTGATGTTTGGTTGATTCATCAGCTATGGCCCCTCCATGCCTGTGCTTGAGATGATTTCAAAGCATCAACATGCAGTTCCTGTGTAGCTATTAAAGCTTGACTGATAAAATATCAAAAAGATTACCCAGAAATGTCATCAGGGTGTGATTGGCTCTCCAATCCTGCCTGTTTTCCAAGTGATAGTTTATCATTTTTATCCTGAAATTCAAAGAGAAAAGTCTTGGTAACAGATTGAGGGAGGAACTTAAGTGAAGTGAATGAAGGATAAATCATTGGTTAACTACATTAGTTTATAAACCTCCAGGCTTCTTTTGGGCTGCTAATCACTTACTATTCAGTACAAAAATTCCTACAGATGTGATTCCATCTTTTCCTGATTGAAACTAAACTCACTTAACTAGAATTTTACTTAGTTCTAACACACAGTAAAAAGACAGCATTTTGCTGTAATGTATGGAGAGAAATTGGGAACTGTCCAGGCAGCCACTGGTATGTCATTTCTTAGTTTTGGAAACTGCTGGCCCTGCACTTCCTTTATATTCAGATATATTTATCCCTCTCAGGGCTTTGATGTGGTGGACGACTAGATAGCTAGAGTCTCATAGTTAAATTTTGAGTTGTTTAGGAATTAAGAGGGTGTTCTGGATCTAAGAAGATGTTTTTAAAATTGTGATGCAAGTTAGGATGGAAGCTGAGTTGGATATAGAACTTTAAACTCATGGAGATGGTTAGATAGTAGAATGTTAAAGTCAGGTGCCAAATACATATGGACTGGACACTGGGAATATATGCTAAGCCATATAACTCTCATAAATGTGGCCTAATTATTTCTGTTGTTTTGTATTTGTATTTGTTGTTATAAGAGAAAGAGCCATTTGTTGGACTGAAAGGGGGAGCTGTTAGGGGGTAAAAGATATGCCTTAAACTTAAAAAAAAAAAGGAAGGGAATGGGGGGTAGGGGAAGAGGGTGGGACGGTGGGACTGGAGGGAGGAGTAGGGAGGGGATTGTGATTGAGATGTAACTTCAAGAAATAAAAAATAAATTAAAAAATTCCTCTATACCTTTCTGAAAGAGGAGAAAGTTAGGGTGGGAGAAAGAACATGCTTTTGGTTCTTTGTTATTTTTTATTACATCATATATATATATGTATGTATGTAATTTATATATATAAATTATTTCACCACAAAAAAAGATAGCATCTTGTTGTGATCCAATAAGAAAACATTTTTTAGATTCAAAATTGTCGATTGGAAGACAGATTCATTTGAACTTGCCACATACCTTTCTCCCTACTCCTTAATGTACATAGAACACCCTGCATTAAAGAGGCATAAGTCAAGCCGGGCGGTGGTGGCGCACGCCTTTAATCCCAGCACTTGGGAGGCAGAGGCAGGCGGATCTTTGTAAGTTCGAGGCCAGCCTGGTCTACAAAGCGAGTCCAGGACAGCCAGAGATATTCAGAGAAACCCTGTCTCGAAAAAAACCAAAAAAAAAAAAAAAGAGGCATAAGTCTTTATGCAGCAAATATGTACTGTGACTATTTAATAAATAGTATGTTTATTATCAGAAAATATGAATTTATCCAGGAAACACTTAAAATTCATTGCATGATGAAAATGTGAAAAATGTAAAAAAACCTGGTGGTTAAGGTGAAAGTGGGTAAACTAACAGAACACCTTTAAAGATTTTAATGTATGTGCATGTGTGTGAGTGCATGCCTCCTGGTGTGTGCAGTGCCTACAGAGGCCAGAAGAGGGCATCAGATCCCTTGGAGCTGGAGTTTAAGCACTGTGAGCACCTGGTGTGGGTTCTGGGAATGGCACTGAGGTCCTCTGTAAGAACAGTGTGTGCTGTTAATTACTCATTAGTGTACTTTGTTTCTGTTTCTCTCCTCCACTGCCCTCTTCAGCCCCCATCTCCCTATTCCTGGTCCCTTCTGCTTTCATGTCTCAGGTACTAGACTCACTCATCCCCTACCTTATCATACTCTTCTATTTTCACATACTAAATATATGTGCACATAAACACACATGCATATGCACACACATTCAGACACATGTATGTATACATGTGCACACACAAACATGCACATACTTGTGTACACACACATGCATGTACACACACATGTACACACTTGTGTACACACACAAACACATACATACTTGTGTACACACAAACACATACAGACACACACACACATGACTGTGACTCTAGATTCTGAATTAGAGAGGATACAGGAAACACACAGTTTTTGTCTGCCTGGAGCCCAGATTTTTCCCTCTGCCTTTCCCCTGTCTTTTCTGACACTGGCTGCTTATCTTGGTTTCCTATTTACTTCCTGTATTGTGCAATGAAACTCCTGTCTTTGCTCTGGGGTTTCCTTACTTTTGGCTGCTCCACCCATTAGGGAGTCACAACTTCGATCACTCTAGGATGTACTTTTCCTATCTTTGTGATTACAGTATAGAGACAGTCTAGTCTTTCTTCATAGCTGTACTCATTCTGGCCCTGAAGGTTTCCTGGGCATGATGGCTCCTGTGGTCTCAGCCCTGATGACCTCTGGTCCCACTGTAGAATCACACTTGGTTGTGTTATCCATTTTCCACATCTCTGACCTTTCTGAGGCTATTGCGATCATGTCTAAATAGCTGGATGGGGTGTTATTTGAGGTACTCTCTAAATGTAATGCGTTATAATTATATTTGCATCTTAAAATAGTGGGTAGGAAAGGGCTTCGGAGTAGTTGCTGTAACTGTAAGAACCTGACCCTGTATTAAGTAGGAAGAAGCTGCCTCTACAGATCTCTTTACTGCACAGAGTATGAGGAGGGTATTATAACAGGAATATAATAATGTAATATAATAGCAGGAATAGAATTCATCTACCTGCTCATGATGATGTCTTCATTCCTGACATGTAGGTCTCCTTGGCTTGTTTTCCTTCCCACCCTTCCTTCCTTCCTTTCTCCCTTCCTTCCTTCCTTCCTTCCTTCCCTCCCTCCCTCCCCCTCCCTCCCTCCCTCCCTTCCTCCCTCCCTCCCTTCCTTCTGTCTTAATTTGTCTTAATCACACCTGAGGTCCTGTCCTATCTGGACCTTTACTGTTCAGTCTAGCTCTGCCCACTGTGCCCAGGATTGGCCGTTGCAGGTGTGTCTAGCATATACGGAATTCTTCGTCAATGGGAATCTTTGAAATGTCCCTGTGAAGGGAGTTTCATAGACCAATAGGTGAGGCAAGAGATTAAAAATGTTTAAAAATTAAGGGAATATTAAGGATAAATGTGAATGTGGTAATGAACTTTAAATTTAATTTTTATGAATTTTTTTGTGTATAGTTGTGATGCCATGTGTATGAGGTAGCCATGGAGGTCAGAAGGGGGCGCCACATTCTACTTGTTGCTCTTCAATTGGCCTTAAATTCAGTTTGGGTCTTCTGGAAGATTGGTGGGTACTCTTAACAGCTGAGCCATCTCTCCAGTCCCAATAGCTTTCATCAGAAGACCTAGAGTTGAATACTTATGGTAGCAGAAGGTAGCCTAGCTGTCTTAGTAAGAAAGCCACCCACCAAGAAGGTAGTTGATAAGACTTTGCTTAGCTGTCATTATCCTAATGACTTGTAAATTCTTATCCTGAAAGATACACAAACAATAGTCTGGAGGTTGGAACTGAGATTTTAAAGTTTCTTAAATAAAAGCATGAACACTCTGAAACAATTCTTTGAACATGACTCCATAAAAAGTTGAGGGTTTACATTTTGTGCAGGCTCACTTCCTGCTTCCACATAAAGGACTCCCCAAGTTTGTGTCTATTAGGATTTAGGACTGTTTGCCAATCTTCATAATAGTGACACCATTACCTTCTGAAGTGATTGTAATGTCCTGACCCCAAAGCAACCAGAAATGGGTGCTATAACTTCACAAAATTTATAAGATGGTTTCATATGCTATTCTCACCATTTTTTATAGTTCCATAAAATCAGACAGATTATAATTTTGGTTGATTTTTGTTAGTTGTTTTCCCAAGCAGAAATTAAATTAGAAAAATATGTTATTCCTTCATTATTAAAGTTTCAACTTGATGCTGGCTCCAGAGGATGCCAGTCATGTTTTCTTTAAGGTCTATGGAATCAGGAGAATGGATTTCACCCTTTCCCACACCCTATCAGTTTCTCTCAGAGGCAGTGCCTAAGCATGGTGCCACAGAAAGGCAGGCACACAGTGAACACTCAGGGTTCTCTTCAATCTCCTCCATCTTAGGTTTGAGAACTCTGAGAAACTGAAGATAATTCCCTTCTTAATGTCCTTGAGCCTCTAGAAAAATGACATGCAGCATGAACCCAGATCAGATGTCCTGGAGCACCTGGGGACCCCCAGATGGACCCCTTATCTGGAGCACAGAAAGTTCCTAGCATGTTCCTGGATAGCCCTTTGCCAAGACTTTATAACCAGGAGTTTGACAGTCTGTATCAACATTTTTTTTTAACAGTTTTCAATATGGTAATGAACATGGAATTAATTACAAGGGCTATTGGGTAGAACAACCTGAAATATTTGGGCAACAAAATCCATAAACATCTAAATAATCTTTTCAGGAGAGTCATATTAAGCTGGAAATGAAACTCATAAGTACACTGTATCTTAAATTTCAATAAGGGCTTATTTTAGGCTTATATCTATTTCTTTATGAGAACATTGGGGCTGAAGGTTCAATGCTTTTATATACTATATTAAATTCATATATATTTTACAAGCCTTATTTGATGTATATGTGTGTGTGCCTGAGTATATCAATATGTACCACATGAGTGCAGGCTCCTGAAGAGTCCACGAGATAGTGTCAGATCCTCTGAAGTGGGAGTTACAGGTGTGTAACATACTATGTGGGTGCTGGGTACTGAACAGGGGCCTCCTGCAAGATCAGCAAGTGTTCTTAACCACCGAACCATCTTTAGAATTAATTTAATAATAAAGAAATGTAAGTAATTAGGCACCCCCAATAGGTTTAATATATTGATCTCTTTTTTAAAGTAATCACTGAGTAGTCTTTAAATTATGTTAAATTGTATTGTCAATGTTTAACACACAAAGTTCAAACTTGCGAAAAATACATCTGCTCCAATGTAAATGTACAAATCTTAAACTCAAATACAATTTCTTGCATGATAAAACTCCTGAAACAGATGTAGCACCAATAAACGGCATATTCTGGGAATGGGATAATATGGATCTTGGAAAAGACAGAGGGAGTATTTTTCATTGTCCACTAGATGTCAGTACCAAACTGACAAAAACATCTGTACCAACGTGGCCTCCGACAACAGGCTATTAATTTATAATAAAAGGTATCTGACAGCTTTATTCTGATGAATTATGGGAATCCAAAGCATAATTCCTAGCCTTTGGTTTATAAATTGTCATTGATTTTAATGTTCTTTGTGAAGTTGTGGCATGTAACAAATTTCCCTGCCAAGAGCTGTTAAATAAATAGTCATCCTTTGCTCCAAGTAGTACATTGAACTTGTTAGACTGATGAGCAGCACCAATTGATGGTTATCCATAAGCTGTTTATGACAGAGCACACGGCAGCAATTCAAACAATCATCGAATGCATTCGTTCTCTATTTTTTGAAAGTCTCGAGTGAACCTAAAAGAATGGCTCAGGTAACAGACCGTACCAGTGCCTCACAGTTCTTTATACGATACTTCCTGATTGGCAGGTGACTAGAATTGTTGTAGGATTTGCTGAAGGCTCATCAAATCGCACTGGAATTATTTGGTTTCTCTCTATTGTGTGGTTTGGCATCCCAAAAGTGTATCACATGCCTGTTCTAAAGAAAGATGGTTATTGTAAAGACAGGAGCTTTTGTTCACGTAAAGATCTGTTACAGACTGGCATCAGAACAAAAGAAAGCTTATGCCTGAAATGTAATTTCAACACGTTTAGAGAAGCAGTGAGTGTGTGTAGATGCATGAAATATAGGGGTTGGCGGTGACCATTAAGTGCCTAATCACTTTTAAGCAGAGGTGCTAGCTCTTAGGAAAATCCTGGCTGGCCTGATGTTGCTTTGATTCTACTCTGAAACACTCAGTGTGCTCGGTGGCTTGCAAAAAGACCCTCTCTTGCCTTTGTTCTTTGTCTATCAACTGCCCTAAACCATCAGTGGCCATGTTACAAATCACCTCTACTCTCCAGAAGTGACTGTGTCAGGGACATAGCTTCAAGTCTGTCATTCGTACAAAGTTTTTTTAAGACTTCTTTGGGATCAAAGTCAAGTGACCTGGGCATGTAAAATTCTGTCAATGGTGCTATTTATGAAAGTATACCTGTAAACTGCCTGGAGGCACTGCTAAGTACTGAGACAGTACATTAAAGGCCGGGGAGCTGACGAATGTTCTAGCCTTGATTTCTTTTTCTCAAATCTTTCTGTTGCTCTGGGTGTTGAGACATGACAGTAATGTACAAGCTGGGAATGCCCCTGTTGTTTCTCTTTGAAAAAGAGAGATCTAAGGGCTGAGGACATCTGATTTTCTATGAGTTCCTCCCCCAAATTGAAGGAAAGTTCTCATTTAGTGCTGTTATCTTCAGGTTGAAAAATGAAAAGTTGTTTTCCTTCCAAAGGGGAGAAATTAGAAGGATTAAGAGCTTGATAGACATATGGCTGCCTTTTGCAAGCCGTTATGATCCGTCATAAAAATATTGTATTTACTGACATTTCAAAATGTGGACTCTAATCTCTGCACACATTTATTTTTCTTTAATAGTTGCTTTTCGTTGCAAGCTTCAGTCCTACAAATAACATTAGAGAACATGCAACATGGTCCCCAGGTTCCACTGGCAATGCCGTTGCACTTGAAAAGGCTAGGATCTGAGTCTAAGCATTCTAATCTGACGAGTTAAATTAAACTGAGCTGGGTAGAAAGCTACAGAGAAGAGTCATTTTAAGCTCAAATACATTTTTTTTTTCAGTGCAAGGGATGAATGGTGACTATGAACTGCGGCCTGTTTTTGGAAAGCTGTTTTAATGCGAGCTTCTTTACCTGACTCTGAGACTTTGTTGCCTTTTGTGATCATCAAAGGTGAAAAGCCCCGAGCTTGCTAATTAATCGTCGTAGTATTGCACACAGGCGGTATTACTCTATGCAGTTACTCAGTGTTTAAAAATTTACGCTTTGTCCAATACTCTGGCCAGCTGTACCCAATCAGCTTGATGTGCAGGCTCTGCAGCTCTGTCCCTGCTTAGGATTGATTCTCAGGCACTAAAGATCCGAAGGGTCCAGGAAAAATGGGTATGCAGGATAGAAGGTGAATTTTGCAGAAATTTACTAAAGCCCATATAATTTGTCTTTTGCCTAATTCTCACTGAATTGAATCACTCAAGCCAGTCTCTTAAGTATTGCAAACCTGTTGCACCTATGCTGAGATTGTGCTGTTTAGAAACAAGACAGGCTGTCGCTAGAGAGGAAAAGCAATGGGTCAGTTCTGACAGATTACGGTATGCTGTTTCTTCATATCATCAGTGGACGTGTGCCAGGCTCCTCAGACAGGCCAGGCATGTGTTCCTGGTGGGAGGAATGGAACAGTGCAGAAAAAGGAGTTTCCTTGGGAAGCTTGCATTCCAGGCCATGGTCAGCATCACATATAATGCACTACCATGGTGTCAAGCGCCCAGTGGGGTGGAGAACTCAGTGACAGCTGTCAAGAGAGAGATGCTTTTTCTTTCCATGGCCACCGAGATGCTTTTTCTTTCCATGGCCACCGGAACAGAGGAGTTAGACAACATGAGACATGAAGCCTGTAAATAAGTAGCACAGGAATATTTCACAGAGAGGAAACAGCATGTGTCAAGGCCCTGAGGTAGATGCAGGTGCCTGGAAGGAGAAGCAGAGAGGCCAGTGTGACAAGAGCAAGCAAGGAGGGAATGTCTAGCACACTGGGTGGGAGGCATAAGGAAACATGGTCGGATCCTTTTTATCTAATGTAATAATATAAGACCACCTGGGTTTTATTATGAATTATGTAGAGAGAGAGTTCTGAGTGGAAAAGCAAGAAGTAATGCGTATTTCAAAGGATTTCTCTTTTTGTTCTGAGTAAGTCATGGTGCATGAGGTGGTCCACTGGGGGGCTATGATAATAACATAGGCAAGAGGCAGGAAGGATTTGCCTGGGGTTAGTAGTGAGAAGCAACTGGGTTCTGGGGGCATTTTAAATGTGAGCAAGCAAGGTTGGCTGCCAGGTTGGAGTAGGATGTGAGAAAGGGAGTCTGGATGAATAAGGACATGGATCTGGCAACTTTGTTAACCAACTTGTAAGTTGTTAGGTGAACACTAGAGAGGATCAGGTGTGGGATTAAAGAGAGAGGTAGGTGTTGGCCAGGAGTAGATGCTCAATCATGAATTTAGGGGGAAAGCCATGTTTTATCAGCTAGGAAAGATCACCTAGTCATGGGACTGAATGAGGTAGCTTGGGAGGGATTCTAGAAGGGTCCCAAAGCTTGTGAGCATGGGAGTTTGATGTCATAAAGACAGAGGCCCAGCAAAGGAGGTGGAGGCAGGAGAGTGCTAAGAATGAGTTATTCTGGGGCTGCACCACTCCAAACATGGCTGCCTTGGTCAACATGGCCCTGGTGGGTACCACTCAGACTCAGACGAAGCTTCCCTGCCCCTTGTGGATCCTGAATGGGGAAGGAGGCAGGACAGCAGGGGGTGAAAGAGATCTCAGGCTGTGGAGACAGCTTCAGTGAGACAGCTTGTTTAATGGGTGGGGACGGGGTGGGGGGAGCAAAGGCTACTTAAAGGTTTTTGGGGATGGGTAGGGGCTTTAGAATGTACATCATTGGCCATGGCCATGGTGTTGGGGATGCCTCATTTGCATAAGGAAGAATTCCAGGTGCTACTGGATATGACCTTATAAGGGAGAGGAAGTGTAACCTGGCTATTAGGCTTTTCTCCTCTGAGAAAGGGAAGGGTAGAGCTCAGATCTACTTGAGCCAGTTGCCATGGGACATGTAGTTCCAGGGCAGGGGAGAGTGATCCTACTCCTGCCAATTTCAGGATGAAATTTCTGGGGTTTAAACATACCTCCACCCTACTCTTGCTCCCCGCAAGCTCCCCTGGTCGCATGTCTCCACAGACCCACAGGTAGTGTTTCCAGATATATTAGTTCTAAGATCCCACACAGATCCACTGCAGCTGAGCCTTGGGAGTTTGAGGTTTTACACATGATCTCAGTGAGTGAAATACCTTGGGGGAGATGGTGGAAGTACAAAGCTGTAGGGTGTACATTTAGATGTCAGTATTGGTCTTAGTGGTTCAGGTCTGTGTGCCCAGTACTCTGGAAGTGGAAGATTGCTGTGAATTGGAGGCCAGCCTGGGCTACAGAGTAAAACCTTGTTTAAAAAGCAAAAAGAAAAAAAAATCCAAAGTATTTAGATGTTGTATCAAAGGAAGAAATGTTCTTGGTTTATCACAGGGATAATGACCATAACTTGAAGAATTTACCCTTTGTTTGAAAATTGTTACATCTTTGAAAACAGGATTTGGTTAAAAAGCATTATGTACTTTTAGTAGATTTATACAGGTGTGTGTGTGTGTGTGTGTGTGTGTGTGTGTGTGTGTGTGTGTGTATTTGTATACCCCCACAAATGATATCATAGATCAAAAGTGACCAGCTAAGAAATACTACGGATTGGTCACTAGCATTAATGAAGATATGTATAGAAGATATGAAGAAGTATTTCAAATTACTATTTTGATTCTAGAATAGCTCCTATGGAATCTTCAATTTCCACAATACGGAATCATCAGAACACAATGCTGGGCCTTTCTTTTACCTCATTGCGACCCCTTATAGCTGGTAATTACATTCAGATTTTGCCCTTGTACCCAGTATCATGGAGGACTTGTTACCCAGGGAGCACGGACTGCGTTGTTTTTTCTTTTGTCGGAGAGCACAGGTTGTGGCCTGACTAGACTTCTCCTGTATTCTGACTCTCCATCACTCAGCAGTAGAGAATGAAAACCAGCAGAGCTTCCCTAACCCACTGCTTAGGCAGCTGCTGACAAGCTGAGGCTTCCCAACCTCATTAACCCGTTGGCTGCTGCATTCACCCAGGAGTGATTCTTAATGAGGCTGAGGCATCCTAGACAAGCAGACATGGCTAAAAAGCTGGAACACTAAAGTGGTCCCCTTCCATGCAAGGAGTGGCCTAGAGTCCACACTCACAAGAGAACACTCTTAAGGTAAATAAAGCAAAAATGCAGTTGCCATCCGTGACTCTGTGGTATTTTAACAATATTGAACATTTTGCATCGGGGAGTAACTTGGAAGCTTGCCAATTTCCAGACATCGAGTCTCCTAATTAGTGATTCTGCTCTTTGGGGAAGAGAGTGGTGTGCAGTCTTAGGACCTAGATTTAGCAAAATAGCTGAAAACAGTCTCCATCTATCTAAACTCCATGGGCCATGCTTGCCACCATGGTACATGAAACCAGAATCCAGACAACAACCAACATGCCTTCTGGACCCAGGTGACCACGAAGATGCTGCTCTTCTCAATGAGAAATTTTTAGGGTTATGTCACTGCAATGTTTACTGTGATGTTAGGTTGAAGAGGGAGAGACAAACATGACCACTTTCCAAGTTCTAGAATATGTTGAGTGAGTTCTGCTCCATTCCCAGCAGCAGATGCTATTAACATTTTAGATTCTAATCTAATAAAATTTCATCATATCCCATCACTTTTCCTAATCACCCCCCAGCAATCAAGCACAGCAGACTTAGTATCTGAGGGGAAGGAGAAAAAAAGAATATCTAAAATATTGCATAAGTGTTTTCCAATAAATTTTTTAAAACTTGGAAAAGATGGTGGATGGTGGTGTGTGTGGAGGATTCATGTAATTTTATAGGACCTCCGAGGCCCAGAGTTCTTAAGTAATCTTTTTTGATGTTTTTAGACAGACCATTAAGCAGAGGATAAAAGTCCCTGTGTTCAATATCTGGATACATTAACCATTAGGTTTAAAATTTACAGCTTTCATTTTGACAAGGGAAATGACACGTTTGGTCTCAAGGATTATCTTGAACTGAACTATTTTTCCCCTCTTTTTAAATGTGAAGGCAGCTTGTTAGACTGAGTATGCAGCCCAGTGCGTGCACTAAGTCCATGAGAGGTAAACTGTACTGACTAGTCATGGTGTCCCTCCATCCCTGAACAGCGGACTGAGGTGTACTGTCAAGAATTGTGCACTGGTGGTGCCCTTCTCCCAGGGGCTGCAGTCCAATGGAATGGCTCCTGAAGAACATGGAACTGAGAAGGATGGGGCTGGGTCCTCACATACAAGGGGAAATTGTAGACATGAATGGACTCCAGCACACTTCCATTTTCATTTTCCTCATGGGACTCTTCAATAACGTCCCATCCTACACCACATTCAATTGTACTTTGGGACCAGGCTTTGATTTGCTGAAGTAAATCACTGTCAGAGAGAGAAGGCAGAGGGGAGGTGGGAAGGGCATCCTGGAATCATAAGAGTAGTATTAAGTATCAATATACCAAGATCAATGCCTATGTAGCCCAATATAATCTTAATATTACGTCCATATGCAAGGGTCAATACCATTGTGGCCAACTATAATCTTAATTTTGTATCAATATACAAAGATCAATACCGATGTAATCCAATACAATCTTATTTTTGCACAATAAACAATGGTCAATACCACTTTAGCCAAATAAACTACTAATTTTGTATCAATATACAAAGGTATAAGGGCATATTCAATAATCTGCCCCTTCTTCTTGGACCTTCCTGTGCTATGTCTATATCTCATTTTTCTCAAGCCCATGCACTCCTACATAGGAGAGGAAGAAGGATACAGAAAAGGAAAAGTAGGAATTCCCTGGGGCTAACCTCCAAAACCCATTAAGACAGGACCATTTATCAGCTTGTAGACTCATTTAACCACAATTGAATAGATCTTTGTATATTGATACAAATTTAAAGATAATGCTTCCCAATGGTATCATACCTAGAGATACTTAAAAATAAAATGTGAAGCTCTGACCTCTTGATACCAACCATCTAAAACGGTCTAGGATAGTTAAAACAAACTCCTAGTCATGCAAACATGTCTCTTTGTTAGCTACTATGACAGTCTATCACAGATATTCTCTAAACTACCCAGTAATCAAGTTGCTAAGAGACAAGCAACATTTGCTTATCTAAATACAAGAGATGGTTAGGGCATCTTCAAAAACCCCTAGAGATCTGCAGAATATGGCATTCAAAGGTGTTATCTTAAATTCATATTTTCTTTTTTTTTGATATCGAGACATATCAGCACCTGACAGCACCCCCTATTCTACTCCAAGTAGAAGATAAGCATCGAAGAACCTCCACTGTAAGATGGTTGAATTAGTGGCAAGCCTTTCTCTTGGCATGAAAAAACCCCTTGCACCAACTGCAGACAGACTGCTGTCCAAAAAGGACAAAACTTGGTAGCAGGGAAGTCGACAGCCTAACTCTGCCAAGACAGGGTAGGTAAGTCCTTCATAATCCCTGCTCTACAACAAATGTCTGTCAGAGAAACAGGACCCAAAGCCTGAAGATTGATGCTGGAATGTATGGAGAGAAAATGGGAACTGTCCAGGCAGTTATTGGTATGTTCTTTCTTAGTTTTGGAAGCTGCAGGCTCTGCACTTCCTATATAAGCAAATATATTTATCCCTCTCAGGTCTCTGAGGTGGTTGAAGAATAGACAGATAGAATCTTAGAGTTAAATTTTGAACTGTTTAGGAATCAAGAGGGTGTTATAGATCTAAGAAGATACTCTTAAAAGTGTGTTGCAAGATAGTATGAATGTTGAGTCACATATAGACCTTTAAACTCATGGAGTTGTTTAGATAGTAGAATGTTAAAGTCAGGGGCCAAATATGTATAAACTGGACATTGGGAAGGTATACTGGGCCATTTACTCTCATAAATGTGGCATATTTATATCTATTGTTTTGTATAATACTTACTGTTATAAGAGAAGGAACCAGCTGTTGGACTGAAAGGGGAAAGCTCTGGAGGGAAGAGGGTGGAAGGGCGGGATAGGAAGGGGGAATAGGGAGGGGTTTGTTACTGAGATGTAACTTGAAGAAAAAAAAATAAAGTATTTAAAAAAAAAAGAGTAGTATTAGGGAGGTAGAAGAATGTGAAGGGTGCACAGTATGATACAATTTGCTGGGTCCTCTATGGCAACTTGACTGGGACAATATATAGATGAAGAAATGACAAACACACATACAGGAAAGCTGGTCTTGGGTGGGCTGTGTCCTCTGATGGAGGGCACTTACCTTGCAACCTGGAAACTCATGGAGCTTATTTTTAGTCTCAGGTTGCAGAGACCTGGGAGGAGGAAGATGCGGTTGCTAGTTTTTGCACACGCCAGTCAATCATCAATAAACACTTATACTAGGACAGAAGAAAGACTTTCCCAGTCCTCAGAACCTCACCCAGGGAAGGCTTAGCCGCTCCCATGGATCTGAAGCTTTGGGATCCCTGACACAGTCCTGTCAACAATATCCATTCACTTAGATGTCATCAACTTCCCATGACAATTAGTTTCAAAACTACTCAAAAAGTCAAAAAGATAGGAGTTCCTTCCCTCCTCTTAACCTTGAGTGTGAAAAAGGACAAATGGAAGAAAATGGAGAGTTCTACAAGCTAGGATGAGAAGTCTTCTTCTTCTTCTTCTTCTTCTTCTTCTTCTTCTTCTTCTTCTTCTTCTTCTTCTTCTTCTTCTTCTTCTTCTTCTTCTTCTCTGAGTATGGACTTTATCTTTTAGGCAGTGGATGGAGACTAGATAACTCGAAGCTTGGCTTTGGAAAATTGCTCTTCCTTCTAGGGGAGGAGCAGGCATAGGGCAGTAGGCAATACCCAGTGGGAGGGGGAGACCTGGCAGTGGTGCTGGACCGTGCTGGAAAGAACCATGTGCCTGCAAAGGCTGTTCTGGGGACAGTCATGAGCAATATTGTCCCGGGGTAACAAGGGGAAGGGCCACCCCATTTTTTCCCTTAACTTCCTGAAGGTCCAGCAGAGTGGGAAGAAGGAAGGAGGTATCAGATCTCTCTCTCTCTCTCTTTCACCTTTGACATGGCATGGCTGCTAGGCCTGACAAGTTGAAGGACCAAAGGGCTTATGCTGGCTCAAGGTTGGAGAGTGCTCTAGGCCATCACAGCAGGGAAAGCGTGGTGGAGCAGCTCAGACTGTGGCTATGGAAGCATGTAGTGGAGGCTGTACACATTACAGCCCGCCAGGAAGCAAAGAGAAAGGCCAGATTAGGGTCTGGGCTGAGACTTTCAATGGCTCATTCCTAGAGAACTACTACTTCCAGCTGAGCCGCACCTCCCAAAGGTTCCACTGGCTCTTCAATTAGCACACCAGCTGGGGAACAACTGCTGCAGGCATAAGCCTGTAGGATACATTTCAGACTCAAACCATAACACCTCCCATATGCTCCATCCTCAGTCCTCTCTCTAAACCCCTGCAGGGACTGAGCACATACACACACTGGGCTTCTAACTGCCTCTGGCTTCATTCTAGGTTTTGTTTTGCTGCTAGGATGGTGCTAGCTGGGCAGGTGCTGTCTTTATCAAACTTAAAGCACTGTGGTAGATTATTTATGCTCAGGACTTTTGTATCCATCCCTTCTCTTCCCTCATGATTTTGCATCCTTTATCTTCCTCCTGTTTGTTGTCAAGTTCACTCCTCCTAATTTAGATGCACTTTAATGCATGGGAGACTCATGGCCTGGGAATGCTTTCTGTGTGGGGAACTTGTGTTAGTCACAAATAATGCAGTTATGCAGAATATATACATTGAATTCAGCATTTATTTTGGGCATTGTGGCTTTTAACCAATTTGGCAAAAAGTAAACACCAAGTGACAGGAGAGTTTTATCGATCATTGACCACAGCTGTCCAGAATGAGAGATGGACAGTGATGGACATAGGCAGGCCATGAAGGGAAGCTGACTGTGTGTGGCGAGAGGGGTTACCAAGAAATATGCTGGCTCACAATTTAAACAGCAACCATTTGTTTTAGCATTCAGCTCTGAAGTCAGAGCTTGTAGGGAGTGATGGATCTAAGGGATGGCTGCTATCCTTCCCTTTCCATAGGAATGGAGAAACTCAGGTCTTCTCAGGCCTGAGTAAAACCCACTGTACCCCCTGCCCTTCTAGAGAATGGCGAACCAGAGGAAACATTGAGGATGAAAATGAATGCTCTGAGGTGGTCCCTACAGTTGCCTACTAGTGCACCATGACAAAGGTAATTCAAAGAGCTCAAAGCCAAGTGATTTTCCCAATAAAAACATAGAAAAAACTGATTAAAAACCAGATTGTAAAAAATATCAAAAAACACCTATAGTCTACCTTCAGTCTAGACGTCTAGAATCATTAAGGCACTGACATAGCAATGTTTAGCAGAGAGAGAGAGATCGATCCACTTCATGACTAGAGTGATTTTTGTTGCTGTCTTATTTTACTTTTATTTATTTTTATGTATTTGTATGCGTGGGTGGATGTGTGCAGTCCTACACCTGTGTGTGCCAGTGTGAAGAGAGGGCGAGGAGGTAAGGTGTCCTCCTCTGTTGTTGGCAGTCAGTAAACCCTGAGGTCCTTTTGCACTATCGAATGAGACTGTCTCATAGGGCAATGATGACAACAACAGCAACAAAAATCCATGGAGCTTTTGATACTTCTCTGCAAGAACACTCTGTTGTTTTAGAGCCTCCCTTACAAAAGCATGGTCAATACAACTGATGTTCAGATATTTTCTAGAGACACGAAAGAGAAAAAATATGAGCAACCAAAGTGAGAGAAGGGAGAAAGGGAGAATGGCATTGACATTGGGCAGAGCAGGTGAGAACTCAGAGAGATGCCGGGAAGCTGAACATCCTAGATGCAGGCAGTCAGCTGGTTGGCGTTCTCCTCCGGGCTTTTCATGTCTTATCTTGAATGTGTTCTGTCATTTGGTTTTAGCTTTGTCAGGTCCATGTTCCTTTCTTGTATTTTAGAAACATATTTTAAAGAATATTTGTAGAAGATATATATATATATATATAAACAATTTTCAAAATTATGAAAATGCTACTAAATTTCAGAAAACTTGATTTATTTTTGAACCCTGACAAGTAAAGAGGGTTTCTTATGAAAATCCTTTTTGAAAGGTTTTCTAGTGAGAAATATGGAGGTGCAACCTGACTGTGTGCAGAGCTCACATACAGGTGGTTCAGATAAGTACATCTGTTTATCATCTGTCTATCTATAATCTGCCTATCTTCTATCATCTATCTATCATCTATCTATCTATCTATCTATCTATCTATCTATCTATCTATCTATCTATCATCTATCTATCTATCTATCTATCTATCATCTATCTATCTATCTATCATCTA
>CAJQZJ010031946.1:3830753-3841942 GCA_907164525.1 Lophiomys imhausi
CTCCCTGTCCCTCCTCCTCCCCTCCTCCCTGTCCCTCCTCCTCCCATCCTCCCTGTCCCTCCTCCTCCCCTCCTTCCTGTCCCTCCTCCTCCCCTCCTCCCCCTCCTCTTCTTCTTTCTCTCCCTCCCACCCCTCCCTCTGTGTCCTTCCCTGTTTCTGCTTCTCCCCTTGGGATATCCAGGCTCATTGTGCACTGAGCTGGACTGGAGGGAAGGAAGCTTATAAGATGAGTATAGAGCAAAATCTGTGTCTGTGGCGAGTGTGCAAGAAACAGTCTCCTCAGGAGACAGTCTCAGTGAGACAGCTCATTTAACTGAGGGGAGAAGGGGGTATACCCTTCATGCCCCTGGGAAGGTGAGGTAAGTTTGTGTGGCTGTGTACAATTGGCCAGGGCAGGGTTATTGTTGGAAGATACTTTGTCTGCATACTCAGGAGCTGGTGTGTGTGTGTGTGCCCGCCTTATAAGTTCAAACAAGGAGCAAAGCTGGATAACTGTCAAGGTAATACATTCTTACTAAGGTTGATGGTGGAGGAGCCAATCTGTGGTGCCAGGTTGGGAGAGGGGAGAGAGCCAACTTCTGCTGTCATCTGAGGTATCTGAGGTTGAAGCAACCTTTCCTTCATTATCCTAGGCTATTGGAGTCCTCTCTCTCTCTCCCTCTGTGTGTGTGCCCACACACATGCTCTGATGCACATGTTCAGTCAGTGAATGTCTTGCAGGAGTTGATTCTCTCCTATAGTGTGGGTTATGGGGATTGGATTTCTGTCATTAGGTTTGGTAGAAGTCCCTTTCCCCATTGAACCATCTTGTCAGCCATGGGACATTTAAAATAATTGTCTACTTTTATTTACTACTCATGAGATAAATGACCAAGATTATGCTGTTTCTTTTTCTCAGCTAATTGTCATTATTTCCTCACAAGCAGTTTGAATCTGGCCATCCTGAAACATAAAGATGTGGCCATGGTCACTTTGGATCTTGAAGATAGAAGTTTGGATCCTGAGCCTAATGAATCACACCTGACATAATTTTGCATGTGTAATCTTGAGGGGACTTTAGGGTTTTTTAACAGCTCATTACGGCTCCTTTTCAGCTGTGATGAACAAAGGTTAATACATATTCATGCTGGAAAATAGGTCCTCCTTAATTGTTTCTTTATTACAGATCCCAGGGGCTATATCCACAATCGTGAAGAAGATAAATTTAAAAAGCTTTCATGAGGATTGGCATATTGTTCATAAAATGTTCGATATAATTCTAATGAATGGGTAACTCACCGATTCAGAAATCTGTGCCTATTAACTTCTCCAAGAGTGACTCAGTGTGCGACTCCACATATAGCTAGATGCACATCAATGCAAACGGTGCTTTCTCTGTCATCGAGGATTTATATTGTGAGATAGCAATCTGAAAAGAAATTTTTAATCCTAGGTAAGAAGAAGATAGTATTGGTCTACGTCAGTATTGATATTTGTATATTGATACAAAACTAAGATTATAGTTGGCCACAATGGTATTGACCCTTGTATATGGACGCAATATTAAGATTGTATTGGGCTGCATAGGCATTGATCTTTGTATATTGATACAAAATTAAGAGTATATTTAGCCACATTTGAATAGATCTTTGTATATTGATGCAAAATTTAAGGTAACGCTTCCTAATGGTATTGTACTTAGAGATACTTAAAAATGAAATGTGAAGTTCTGGCCTCTTGATACCAACCGTCTTAAACTGTTTAGGATAGTTAAGAAAAACAAACTCCTAGTCATGCATGCATGACACCTTGTTAGCTACTAAGACAGTCTATCACAGATATTCTCTAAGCTACTCAGTAATCAAGTTGTTAAGAGACAAGCAACATTTGCTTATCTAAATACAAGAGATAGATAGGGCATCTTCAAAAACCCCAAGAGATCTGCAGAATATGGCATTCAAAGATGTGGTCTTAAATAAGATTTTTTTTTTGATATCGTGACATATCAGCTCCTGACAACACCCCCTATTCTACTCCAAGTAGAAGAAAAGCATCGAAGAATCTCCAGTGTGAGATGGTTGAATTAGTGGCAAGCCTATCTCTTGGCATGTAAAAACTCCTTGCTTCAACTGCAGACAGACTGCTGTCCAAAAAGGACAAAACTTGGTAGCAGGGAAGTCGACAGCCTAGCTCTGCCAAGACAGGGTAGGTTAGTCCTTCACAATCCCTGCTCTACAATAAATGTCTGTCAGAGAAACAGTACCAAAAGGCTGAAGGCTGATGCAGGAATGTATGGAGAGAAAATGGGAACTGTCCAGGTAGTCACTGGTTTGTCATTTCTTAGTATTGGAAGCTGCAGGCCCTGCACTTCCTATACAATCAGATATATTTATCCTTCTCAGCTCTCTGAGGTGGTTGAAGAATAGACAGCTTGAGTCTCATAGCTAAATTTTGAGTTGTTTAGGAATCAAGAGGGCGTTCTAGATCTAAGAAGATGGTTATAATAGTGATGCAAGTTAGTATGAAAACTAAGTCAGTTATAGAACTTTAAACTCATGGAGATGGTTAGAAGGTAGAAGGTTAAAGTCAGGGGCCAAATATGTATGAACTGGACATTGGGAAGGTACACCGGGCCATTTAACTCTCATAAATGTGGCATATTTAATTCTGCTGTTTTGTATAGAATTTACTGTTATAAAAGAAAGAACCATTTGTTGGAATGAAAAGAGAAGCTGTTGGTGGGGGGAAGAGGGTGGAAGGGTGGGACAAGAAGGGGGAATAGGGAAGGGTTTGCAACTGAGATGTAACTTGAAAAAAAATAAAGTACTTATTAAAAAAAAAAAAAGAAGATACATGAGATTTTGTCTTAGTGGCAGGGCCTACTGGGCAGTCACTTCATGTGAAAAGCCTTCCTTCTCACACTGGATCTGAGTGACCATACATCCCTCCTGCTCTTCCATGGTGTGTCTGTGGTTGCCAGGAACCTTAAGGACCCACCAACACCACTCCCCCCACCTTTCCTTAATGAAGCCACAACAGCAGATGCTGACACCCAGAGTTCTTAGTCAGACTGCCGTCTTTCATTTCCGTCTCTGCTTCTCTCTCTCTCTTGTATACTTGTTTCTGATATCTATTACATTTTGTTGTATATGCTTCCAGTTTTCATACATGTGCGTGCCTCTCCATGTTGTATGTATATCAGCACATAGACAGAAGAAATAAAACCAATGTAAGAGGTTCATAACTGTTGAGTCAGCATGAGTCAGTGCTAGGTGTGAGTATACACTGTGTTATCTGCTCTGTTAGCATGAGGATTTGAATATACACTGTGTTATCTGCCCTGTTAGCATGAAGATTTGAAAGGTTTTCAGTGTTGATGAGATCAGGAGTGAAATTTTGTGGTCCCAAGAGCCTAGCATGTGCGTTAATGGAGGCTGGAGAAAGGGGGCTCTTCTTCCTGTTTACAAGAACCAATGCTACATTTCAGAGATCATATTTGATGGTATAAGTCATAGAGTTAATCATGGAGTTTCAGTCCAATATATAGAACAGAGAGCATTAGTACCTAATCATCGATTATCCTAGTTTGTTTTATTTTGTTGTGATAAAATAGTAACCAAAACCAACTGGGAGAGGACAGGGTTTTGTTCAGCTTACATTCATAATCTATCATTGAGTGAACTCAGGGCAGGATCCTGGAGGCAGGAACAGAAGCAGAGGCCGTGGAGGAGTGCTGCTTCCTGCTCTGCTCCTCTTGACTTGCTCAGCCTGCCTTCTCATGCAACACAGGCTCATGTGAGCTGGGCTGTCCTATCTCAGTCATTTACCAAGAAAAGAGTGCCTCACACTTGCCTACATGCCAATCTGACGGAGGCACTTCCTTGATTGAGATTTCCCCCTCCCAGGTATGTCTAAGTTTGTGTCAAGTGTGTCAATTTCAGTTATTATTTCTACTGATCTTTTACTCTGCTTCTGTGGGAGATAGTTTTCAGGTTTACTGTTAGGTAATTCAAGAGACCATTGATCTCGTTTTCAAGAGACAAAAACATTGTCTTCTTTGTCTATCCCTCTTTGTAAAAATGGGTTAGGAGAAGCCTGCTGGCTGGGAAACAATTCGGGGCATAAAGGATCACTTAGTTATTTATAGGTACAGACAGTTCTAATTTTACAGTTGAGTGTTTTCTTAGTTACTTTTCTATTGCTATGAAGAGGCACCATGACGACCAAGGCAGCTTAGAAAAGAATTAATTTATTGTAGGTTTACAGTTTCAGAGGGTGAATCCATGGCCATCATGATGTAGACCATGGCAGAAGGGAGGCAGGCATGGTGTTGGAACAGTAGCTCAGAGATTGTATATGATCCACAAACGAGAGAGAGAGAGAGAGAGAGAGAGAGCAACAGAAAGAGACAGAAACAGATAGATAGATAGATAGATAGATAGATAGATAGATAGATAGATAGATAGATAGACAGACAGGTATAGAGAGACAGCAAAAGAGAGATACAGAGATGGAGGGAGGCAGGCAGGGGGCACAGACAAAGGCAATTGCAAAAGCCCAGTGGCAGACTGGGCTTGGCATGGGCTTTTGAAACCTGAAAGCTCACCCCCAAGTGACACACCTCCTCTAGCAAGGTCAAACATCCTAATCCTTTTCAAATAGTTCCACTAACTGCAGACCAAGTATCTTAGACCAAATATGTGAGCCCATGTGGGACATTCTTGTTCTTACTCAAATGACCACAAAAGTTCATTCCTTCTGTATTTGATCTTTGTTTTTTATAAACAAGCTAGTCTACCTCTTTAGCAGATAAAGGAACAGGGTAATAGAAGATACACAAGTACTTCAACCAATAACCAAACCCTTGATTTGCTAAATAATAGCAACCATTTCCCCAATTTAGACACTCTGTTTTGATAGAATCTTTAGAATATTGAGTGTCCCATTCTCTATCAAGGTCTACCTTTCTTTCCATGATGGTGTGTGAATGTCAAGAGCTTTAGTAGTCTTTATGACGAGAATGAGGTGGCGGAGTACGTTTCTTTTTCTCTGAGCAAGAAGAGTGTGTATGTATGGCCCCGTGTCTAGACTAATATCCCTTGTGACACAATCAGGGACATCACTCTGAAGGGTTCGACAGGGCTTACGACTGTGCCCAAATTCTTTTTCCTGTAGCTGAAGAGCCAAGCTTCCTGAAAAGCCAAACCCAAATACAATCGTGTGGAGTGAACCAATCCAAGATATACCCGAACTATCTCCACTTCCTTGTCTTCATGCTGCTCGTCAACGCCTTCCACTTGTAAGTGTAAGTGGGATTCACAAATTCTAGGGGCAAATAGAGTATTGCAAAGCCAGGAATGTTAGTTCTGATTGCATAAAATCATAATGTCTGTTGCTACTGGATTTTCCCTACTGAGTATCTTCCACACTGGCTTGACAGAGGAAGACAGAGAAGCTAATGTGCTGAAGGCAGGTTCCAGGTGATAGCTATCAACAAACTAAGACTATTTGGTCCTTGTATGAGCAATTAACAGCCAGGACTAATGGCCCTTGTGTAAGAAGGAACTCGGCTATCAGAGATTCACCAATGGCTCTTCCTTGGTTTATTACAATAACATGAGCCAATTCCTTAAAATTAAGCTTTCTCAGGGCTATAGAAATGGCTCATAGGTTAACACCACTGACTGCTCTTGCAGGGGACCCAGGTTCAGTTCCCAGCACCCACATGATGGCTCACAACCTTTTGTAACTCTAGTTCCAGGAGATACGAACCCTCTTCTGGCCTCTGAGGACCCAGTACTCACGAACATATATTCAGTCAAAAGCACAGCAAAATTTTTAAAAGAGGTCTTTGTTTTAAGTTAACCTTAAAGTCTTATGCTTGTTGCTTCCAAATTAAGTGTGAATTGTCACTAAGAGACAGGTGTGCTATTTGGTGGTTTCTCTGACAGACCCACTGTCTGAGAGTTTAAAAAATATTGTGCCTTCAATGTACTGCCATAGAACTTTACTATTTATTATCTCTGTGACTTTGGCCAAATAGAATTAAATCTCTATTTTCTCATATGTAAACCGTTGAAAGTAAAGGTGAATGGCCACTGTGGAGGACTCATACGACTGATTGCTCTTTGAGTTTCCTGAGGTAAGAGCATAAAAAAAATTAGTATAGCTCCAGGTGCTATCAGGAGTACCCCATACATTTATTTATTAAGTTATGTTTTTTAAAGTGCCATCAATTAAAATACTGTCATTACTATCATCTCACCAGCAGAATAGCTTGTACACAGCAAGTGTTCATTCATTAAGGACAAATTTGAAATCACACAGCCAGACTAGATCATGCCTAAGATGAACAACTGTAACAGACAGAGGATCTAAGGCAACATATTTGAGACACTCGGGAGTGTAATGGAAGCCATGTTCAATAATATTAAACATTATTTCAGACACATCTTGTACAAATTGAAGTGTAGAGTAAAAAATGTTCTTGATGTTACTGGCTCTGTAGTCCACATTTAATTTTGCATAAGTGTTTTAAATGTTTTTGATGCTGTCCTAGATTCCTCTTGAAATCACGGAGAGATTTCTCTAAGTTCCACACTGAGGAGTGGACTCGGGCATTCTGAACTGGCAATCACATTCAATAGAAAGGGAATATGGCGGGTTAGGAGGCTACGGTTAAACATTAGCAGGTTAGAATTAATTTTCCTCTTGTGTTCTTATTAATGAGAGATAATTTTTTTAGTTAAATTAACGTAGTTCATCCATGGAGGAAAAAACTCAAAATTCAAGATTAGTGTTCAGATAATTATCTTTTGTTTTTGAGAGGGAACAAAAGAAGAGAGAAACCCATTTCATTTCTACTTAACTCTTCTTTGTGTAAAAATTTCAGCTTGTCAAACACACACTATGGAAAGTTCTACACAGCAGCAAGGCCTGTATAATTTTCTATGTTTTAAAAATTTGCAAACTCAATAATGATTGCAAGAAAACAGTGGCCTAACCTCTCAATGCAGATTTAATAATAGTGTACATCATCAAGGCCTCTTATTAGGGAATTTCATTGCTTAAAAACAACGTGGTTCAGGACACGTGCTGGAGCACTAAAGACTCAATTAATTGTAATTAAATAACAGAGGCACACACATTTTTACTTCCTTTCTTTTGGATTATTTTCATCATGTTTAATATCAACAAGAGTAGAATTTCCATGGCGGGATGGGAATCTACTTTAAAATTGGGCAGGGTCTCACCTGTGTGATAGGCCGCTTTATCTAGGCCACCACCTCAAATTTTTACATTTCCTTTCCTCCTCCTATTGTACCCATTCTCCTCCTTTCAAAGGTTTCATCAAAATTTAGGAGACTTAATACCTGGTACTCAAGGTTTCTGATTTCTAGTCTTGTGTAGTACCCACAGATATCTTCTTTCTGAACAATGAGTGATGGTCACTTGAAGCTTGGGGTCTCTTTGCCTTTATTGCTTTGCAACAGGCAAAGGAATTCTCCACATGCTGGGGCCCCACATGTGGATCTTGCTTTTGCACTTAAATCATTTTTATCCCCTCTGTGGGCAGCATAGGAAGTTCTTCATTTGCTTGCAGTGTGAGGTCTCTGCTTCATACCCTCCAATCTCAAACCCATCATTCACAATGCACTACTGGTGCTCACAGCTAAAGGAGCCAAGCCAAGAACAGCGAAAGAATTCTTCTCTTCCCCTTAGGGAAGTGGGGAGTCATGCTTGACTTTGGCAATGGTGAAACAGAGAAAGAGAAGCAAAAAGATCATGTTTGTTGACCAGAAGATCCTGAAAACTCATCATTTGCTGCTGCAAAAATGAAGAGGTTAGTGTAACTTTGAAAGATGAACTTCAGACTAGAAAAGTGACATTCATTTTTGAGATCATTAAAACTTCTAAAATTATTTGCAGTAATAGTTCAATAAGTTACATGAGGGATTTTTTATGTGAAAGATTTAGAACAATTACTCATCATATCAGCTAAGGATGATGGAAGAGACCCATTGGAAAAGGACCCTGTCAAGCATTAGCTTTCATGTAACTAAGTGGCTCAAAAGATACATTTGGGGTGCCATGATGACTAGCAGAAGGAAGACCAATAAGCAGTTTCTGTCCTGAAGGTCATCTAAATTGTCTTAAGATGTGACTCAACTTGGCACAGTTCCACTATCTTTTGAAGTCAACCCAGTGCTAAGAGAAATTACTCATATCCTGGAGGTGGGCAAGATGGTGACCACACATAACTCTAGCATCCATGTGGTACAGTCCAGTGAGTCCACAGAAATAAATGCTTCTTTTAACCTTAGGGCACACCCTGAAGTTACTTGTTAGCTTGCAAATTTGAGTCCATCAGGAACACATGGTTCTTGCAAGAATGTCTCAAAGGTACTAGCTCTGGTTAAGGGTATTGGCTACAGTCTGACCTGACATGTGGGATATATTAAAAACTACATGGTCTTGTGCCTCACTCAGCAAACGACGTTTACCATCTTGTTCCTGACTGTCCATACCAACTTCCTAAATTCCATCTCTGAAACAGCTGTGTGCCCTTGTTGCTTTGCACAGAAACGACTGAAATAAATCTTCTGACTTGTTCTATGTTGAATTTTGTGTGAATGTCCCACATTTAAATTTTTGAAAATTATACTTTAGCAGTGTTGAGGGGGAACAGTCCTAGTTCACTGATATGAAAAATTGTGTGTGTGTGTGAATGAATGTGAGATTATGTTGCTGTGGTTGGAGGAGAGATGCATGCCATTATACATGTATGCATGAACACAAAGCAGATGTATACACATGTGGGATATATTAAAAATCAACAGCTTTGGGTAGAAAGAAAAAGGCAGTGGGAAGAACAGCAATAAAAGAAAAAGAGAGAAAGAAAAACAGATTCTACTTTCAAGACATCCTAACGTGGGATTTTACTCCTTACCAAGGTACTGAGAATTTATCTACATGTGCATGTTTTCCTTGTGTATGTGTCTGTGTGGTTGCTTTCCACATGAGTTCAGGGGACGGTGGAGGACAGAAGACCCCTGAGCTTGGAGTCACAAGCTGTTGTCAGATGCCTAGTGTGGGCTCTGGGAGCCAAACTCAAGTCCTCTGTGTAGGAGCAGTATGTGCTCTTTACCACTGATACATCTTTCCAGTCCAGAGGAGAGAAGCTTTTTAAAACTATAGTCATATCATTGATATTACCAGAAAAAGCATGAATTTGTTTAAAATGTCTAAACTTCAAATATATAGATAAATGTTTCTATACATAAAATGAAAATAATTCAGAATTACTAGCATAATTTATTATTGCTATTGAACAGGACAGGTGGAGACCCTTTGTGACTCAATTTTTTTGTTTTGAGATTATAATTTAATTAAAACATTTCTCCCTTTCCTTCCCCCTCTTAGTCTCTTTAACAACAAAAAGAGCCTGCCAATTTATCATTAAACTGCTAGAATTCTGTAATTGCTAGAAGATTGGTTCTTGAAAAAAAATCTCTATATACTTACTTTTAAAGTCTTGAAAAAATGGAAACAAGAAAGAAATAAGGTAGTTAAATGAGAGAAGGAAAGATGAGTGAAGAAAGTTGCTAGAAGAAAAGGCGAGGTGCGAGAGAGGTGAGGGGAAGGAAAGAAAAGAAGGGAAGGGAAAGGGGAGGGAGGATTTGGGGATTGTCCCTGCAAGTGTCTTTGTTAGCCCTTGTGGTGTGAAGTCTAGAGGCCTCTTCTGGTACTGTGCCTCAGGAGAACCATCGCTGCCTGGGAGGCAGTATCTCTCCCGGGCCCAGAACTCTTGTGCCCATGAACCCAGAAGGTCTGCCTGTAGGTGCCTAGCACTGCTCACAGCCCAGCACAGGGGACATGGCTGCTGGGATTCCATTACTCTTGCAACTTCACTTCGTGTTTGCTTGCCATACAGACAGCACAGCTAGTGACACAAAAACACATACAAACATATATATTTATATACATATACATATATATATACATACCCATGTATATGTATATATGTTTTATATAAGTTTATATAAGAGACATATATGTGCGTACACATATGTGTAAAGAAGAGTCGCTTTTCTCCCTTTACTGTGCAGGTTCTCAGGGTTGAATTCAGGACACCTGGCTCCCTGGCAAGGCCATCACCCCACTTCCCTTTTCTTAAAATTTCACACAAAGGTTCACTTTAGGAATGAAATCAACTAATTCATTGGACATCCATGGTAAAGACCCCTTTCTTGCTAAAATAAGAAAATTGAGATTTTGGACTAATGGTAAGAGAGGCTTTCTGCTGTCCTGCCCTGGAGTAACCTTGGTACTGTTTCGTAAACGTTCCACCCTTTGCTTTTCCTTTCAATATGCTTGACTGTGTGTCTCAACATGGCCCACTGGGCATTTGCTGACTCAAATCTCTAAGTTTCCTAGTTGCTAGTTACTTGAATAAAACAGGTAAAAAGAAATAGAAAACTTAACCTTAGCACTTGATTCTCTCATCAGTCACAATCAATTCATGCACAAAATGAAGGCTTTTGTTAATCTTATTTGAATGAGTGGGTAGAAATAGGACATAAATAAAATTAGAAAATTATTGTAGCACTCTCTTCTGTTTACATGTTAAATGAAGATACCATTTTCACTACTGCTGTGCCAAGGTACCTGTAATATAATACAGTTTTCCTATGACTCAAGGTTAAAGGTAAAGATGAGTAGATGTTGGTTACAACCAAATCACAAGCACCCAAGACACCATTCCTTATCTACCCTCCACTGAGTCATTTTGTAGCATGACTCAGTTGTCTTTCTTCTTTTTAAATATATTTAAATTATTCTTTCAGAATTTTAGGCATGTGTACAATGTATTTCAATCATATGCATCCTACTTCCTCCTCCAACTCCCCCTGGAATTTCCCCACCATGCCCTTCCCAATTTCGTGTGCCCACCTCCCCACCCCTTCTCCTTCTCATAATTCACCAAATCCAGTTAGAGCTGCCCACATACACATGGGTGTGTGGCCATCCACTGGAGCTCAGCCAGCCTTTAGGCCATACCCCTAAAGAAAACTGATTCTCAGATTATTGAATATGCCCTTATACCTTTGTGTATTGATACAAAATTAGTAGTTTATTTGGCTAAAGTGGTATTGACCATTATTTATTGTGCAAAAATAAGATTGTATTGGATTACATTGGTATTGATC